>JAJONR010002714.1:0-81282 GCA_029582245.1 Solanum etuberosum
AGTCGATTTTAAGGTTGTCCTAATTCGATTTCCCCAAACAAGATGGTCGTTTCTAAATTTTCTAAAGACTAAATAATTCTATCTATTTTACTACCTAAGTTACTTAGGAAAATTCTTATTTAAGTAAATCCCTTATGCTATTCCCCCTCCCTTAAAAATAGTTCAAGTCTTAAGTTCGTTTATTTCTAAAACTAATTAAGCATGTTTATATTTTAGCCAAATAGTTAATTACCGGATAACCGCAAGTTAGCGGACATTCCGAGTGCCTAACACCTTCTCGGAATGTAAATTGAACCCCGAACCCTTTTAAATTTCAAATGGTTTTATTCTGTTTAAATCATTTGAAAAAAAAATAAAAAAATCTTAAGTTTTCTTAATTTCTTACAAAAATTAAGTGGCGACTCTCTTTTGAAAGATCGATTTTCCTTCAAATCATAAGTTAGATCGATTTGTTCGAAAACCAGTCGATCATTCCATTTTCGTTATAAAACAATTCCACAAGTCAAGTATGGGGAGGATATAATGAATGCAGCCTTGGGAAGGTAAAGAGGTTGTTTCCAATTGACCCTCAGCTCAAAAGACAAGCATGTAAGGTAAATACAATAGCGAAGAAGTCATGTTAAAAACAATGAAGAAGAGAATAGTAGCAACGACAAATAATACAATTACTGAAATAAAATATATAATTGGTAATACTACAATTGAATAATAAGATAGTAATAATAACAATACTAAAAAGGGAACTAGACAAAGCTATACCTACTAATCCTCTACGCTACTCCTCCACCTTCATATTTTTCTATCTAGAATCATGTCCTCGGTAAACTGCATCTGAGACATGTCCTGTCTAATCATCTCAAAGACAAAGGACATTTCAACTCACTTGGTGGTAGAGAGCTCCTCAGAACATCCACTTCAGCACCATCAAGTTGGCATCTCTATTGAGAGTTCACTTCACACTGGTTGTAAAATGGGTAAGAGTCTTCGTTATGAGTTTGCTCTGTCACAATTGATTTTCCATGCTTATTAAGGAGCTTAAGAAATATCGATAAGATCCTACTTTTTGTTGTCTCACCCTCACCAACTCTATCCATCATCTCTTTTATGGATCTTTTTTCAATTGAAAGAGCTTTTAGAGATGTGATATGAAGCTTCCACATAGCAACTTGAATTGCCTCGAAGGCATATTCTTCAGCTGAATCTGTTGTGTTGACATACCGATGAAGTAATTCCTTTATAACCTTCCCTGCCTCCTCTTCAGATGGGTCCACGCTGAATATCGCACCCCTTAGTTCAGCAATCAGTTGTGAAATCTGCAGCCAGTATTTTTCATTAAAGTGGATTGCCACCAAGAAAATACAATAGATATGGAGAGATTAAGTTCCATGCAACATAATGTGCGGCCAAATGAGCATTACGGACTGAGTCATTTAGTTGAAAATTCTACTAACTAGCATGCACCACGGGCTTGTATATTCACTTATAGAACTGAAACACATCAAGAATTATGCAATCAAGACCACCAGAACAGAAAATATGCATAGATGAACCTCTCAAAGGAATGTTTTCTGACTGACCTCTGAAGCCAGTGATACTGGAACCATATTTTGCACCTGGTTTAAGCTTTGCTCAAACATGTTTCTTGATTTCTTACATCGTGAGAGTATAGTATCTCCTGTGAATGCCTGGAAACGCAATAGAGATTGTTGTTTAGTGACTGAAGATAATAGAGTATCTTCATTGTATGTTTATAATGTTTAGAAGTGTTACATTGGTCATGCAAACACTTAATTGTATAAACCGATGAATTGTGTTAGAAGTAGGGATGGCGATGCTATGATATGAATGTGCCTCTACCATCCTACCCGTCGCACATAGTCTTAGACTCCCTTCCTTGACTAGCCTAAGCAACTGGCCTCCATTGAAACATAAACAAGATAGCATTAAGAAAAACCCCTTGTATATTGATGGAAATTCCACCAGATTGTTAAGTTCTGTACTAGTTCAACTGACTAAGTTCCGGAGGAATGGGGTCAATGTAGCATTACATAGGAGATATATTTAACAAAAACAGTGACGTATAGCTTATTTGGGAGGTAAATTTAACAAAAAAAAACTCAACAAATAACTAGTTGGTTTAGCTTGTTCCAGAATGCATACCAAGTATAGCTTACTAGATTCACTGCAGTGCTGATGCAGTGTCTTAGCTTTGTCAATTTCACTGTTCAACCGACAAAGTGCCTCTGTTCCGGAGCATCCAGGACGGACTGCTTCAATTTCAGGAAGTAATATCGAAACTCTAGTTACAAACTGAATTAGTTCCATGCACATTAGATGATGCACCTGTCATCATCATAACCAACAGGAGATATTAAGTTAATTTGCAAAAGGAAAATATCAGTTTAAAGCTTAAAGCAAACGGCGCCATAATATGGGATAAATGACAAGGAAATATTCAGGAATTGACTGATACATCAGTGCATTTAGAAAACTAACAATGTTCAACTACAAAAATCCCAGCCAGCAGAATTTTCCTAAGAGGGAAGAACCTTTTGGTTTTAATAATTTTTCAGTTCCCTTCATGGCATTCTAACTACTATACCAGCTTGTGTGCACCTTGACTAATACATGTGGGCACATGTTACCTCCCACCAACACATGTATTGGGTACTCTGTCCACCAAGGTTTGGAGCGATGGGAAGTGTTAAAATAAAGATGCGGAAACGACGAACAAAAGCCACACTTTTGAGAGAAATTTCCTCTTCCTTTTCTATTGTTCAATATTCACAATATCACCTTCATTACTCTAATTCCTTCTCTTTCCTAATTGAACTACAATGATTCAATTACCACAATTATTACAATTACATAACTACCATAAATACAATTTACCATAATATTTACTACTTTACTCTCCTCCCCTCCCCCCCCTCAAGTTGGAGCATGAGGATCCCAAACGCCCAATTTTCCAAGTAGATCGTATTGCGACCTTCCCAATACCTTTGTAAAAATATAAGCCAATTGATCATTCGTGGAACATGGCTTGAAGATATATGACCAGCCAATGGCTCATCTCGGACATAGTGACAATTCACTTCAATTTGGTTTCATGTCGGGGTGTTCGACTACAGAAGACATACATCTCGTAAGGAGAATGATGGACCAGTATAGGGAGAAAGGTTGAGGAGCTTACATATGATGTTTATTGACCTAGAAAAAACTTACGGTTGACCCTGGAGTCTAAAGGCTTCAGGTTGAGCAGGACTAAGACAAAATACTTGGAGTATAAGTTCAGTGACGTAACTCACGTGTCATAACTCAGATGTGGAAGTAAGGATTAATGCACAAGTCATATCAAACAAAGGAAGTTTGAAGTATCTGGGGGTCATAATTCAAGGAAATGGGAAGATCGACGATGATGTTACATATCATATTGTAGCGTGGTAGATGAAATTGAAAATCGCATCCAGTATCTTATGTGATAAGAATGTACCATCAAGACTTAAGGTAAATTTTATAAATTTGTCGTCAGGCCAGTTAAGTTGTATAGGGGGGAGTGTTGGTCGGTCAAGAACTCGAATGTTCAAAAATTAGGAGTAAAGAAAATGAGGATGTTGAGATGGATGCATGGAAATACTAGGAGAGATAGGATCAGGAACGAAGTTATTCGGCATAAGGTGGGAGTGGTGGACAAGATGATGGAGGGAGGCTGAGATGGTTCGGACACGTGAAAAAGAAGATGCACAACTGCTCCAGTGAGGAGGTGTGAAAAGTTGGTTGTAGTGGGTCTTGGGTAGACGTATTAGACAGACACGCATGCAGTTTACTAAGACCATGACCCTATATAGGAAGAAATAGAGGTAAAAAAAACTAGGGTAGAAGCTAGTAGGTAGTTGAGCGTTATCGAGCCCTCTTATCAATATTGTTATTATTACTATATTCTTTGATTTGGTATTACTTGTTGTTTTCATTGCTTGATTTACCATATAATGTTTCCCCTAGCGGGTTTTTTCGTTGTTGTTACTACTTTCATTTTCATATTCCCTTTTTCAAACTGCTTTGAGATGTGTTACTTAAGCTGAGGGTCTATCGAAAACAACCCTTCTATCTCTACGAGGTAGGGGTAAGATCTACGTACACTCTACCCTCCTTAGACCTCACTTGTGGGATTATTTTGGGTATGTTGTTAAATCTGTAACATAAAGGACATCTTTTAGCCATGTTGAATCATTCAGCATAAGGGAACCTCTTTGGTGGCCATCGAGTTGCTTCTGTCCAGAAGTCCAATCGGACACTTTGGAATGTCCCGTTGATCAAATAATCCTTCCGGATTACCTGTTATATGATTGGTGGCCATAGTGTCAATGATCCAGGATTTATTTTCAGGTCTACCATCCATCTTGTCATTTGTATTCAATCTTTTAGCTTTCAACATCTCGATCACAGTTTGCCACTCCTCAAGGCTCAGTTCTGGTGGTTCCATCGGGCCTATGTTCATCAATCTTGCGTCCGGTCCTCTCCCATCTTGGTCACTACAACATTGGCGCGATAATTGGTTCTTCCTCATCCAACGCCCAGACCACCTTTCTGCTACTATGGTTGACCTCTTCCTTGGCAACCTATTCTCTCTTCACATTTTGAGTTGTTTGTCCATTAATCCGGGTAACCCGCGAGTCATTAGCATATTCTTGCTTCATGTCCGAGTTGCTTTTTATTTTTTTTTGAGAAAGTTCATGTCCGAGTTTCTTACAATGTGAACATACCACATTATTGTTTCTCGCTCACCTTGGTTCCGGTAAGTGTATCCTACTTGTAGTGCAAACGCCATTGTTCCACTCCGATCATCTTTTCCACAGGCGACACCCGCTCTTCCTGCACCATCTTTGAATAGACAGTAAAGAAGATTGGACCTCACCATTCCATAGGTTGTTTCATCCAATCCCATCAGAAAAAATGTACCTTTTTTCTTCTTCTCTTTCGATCTCTAGAATTGCTCCCAGATTGCCCCCATTGAGACTCAAACCTAAGACCTCATAGTTCTCAACCCACTTCGTTGAACCCTAAGCCACACCCAAGGGGCCATTCTAACTAAGGAGTCATTTGATGTAAGGTATAAGATATAATAATCATAGGACTAAAATGCAGGACTATTTAATTCTATTTTTGGTTGGAGGTCTTAGGCAGTCCTGAGATTATTTATCCCACAATTTATACCTTAGTGATGAGATACATAACTTATCTCGGATGACTTATTCCCAATCAAACAACCCCTACTATTAGGGGTCGTTTGGTTTGAATACAAATTATGTTGGGAGTAGTTGTGATAGGAAAAGTTATGTTGGAATAAATTATGATGAGATTAGTTTTACTAAGATTATTTTTATTGATTGTTTGGTTTTTCATATTCAAATAATATGCATGGCATAATTTCTAATAATAAGTTGTTTGTTTGCAAAAATACCCTCTAAGAACAAGTTGTTTATTTATATAGGAGGGTTTAAGGGGTACTTTTGTTATTTCACATTTTTATCCCGGGGTAAGTTATCTCGGGATAAGTATTCCGTGGATAACTTATACCACACTTTGTAACTAAACAAAGAATTGAAGGGTACTAAAAACTTATTCCAAAATTATTTTTCTTTATCTATCACACCAAACGATCCCTTAAAGTAAGACCTCTCATTACCCTCATTTTTTTCTCAATTTCTCACCCTTTGGGAATGCAAATAAGGAACTACAAAACAGAGAAAAAGAGAGGAGGAGCTTAGTACTCATAATACCTTAATAGCATGATGAGATGGAGGTGTCTCACTTACTTCAGCAGCATCAATCCACATGATAATTTCTGGTAAAAAATACTTAGTGTCACATTTGACATAGTACTAAATATTATCAACAAGATGCAAATACAGAGGACAAGGGACTAAGAATTTCAAGAATGCTTACCTAGAGGAGAAAAATAAAAAACCCTTTTCTTCTTAAGATGAATAACAAACTTCAACACTAAGCCCAACTCCACATTTCAGAAACTCTTAAAATTCCCAGAAATTTTTCAAAACTTGGGGTTCAAATAGAGATTTCTTTACATAAAAAGATCCAATTTTTCTCCTTATTTTTCAAATATAAGTCATTTCAAGAGAAACCCACAATCAAGAAACACATTCATTTGCATTTTGCTTTATAAAAGTTAAAACACTCAGCTCAGCCTTTAATAAGCCTTCAAGAGTACATATTCCAGGCTTATAAAGTAACTTTTGGATGGGTCCGGAGCTAGACGGAAACAGCCTTCCACCTTCAAATCTTTTTAAAAGCATTTGGTATTGGTGGTCAGAATTTTTTTCCATTCACATCAGTTCAAATTTAGCGCAAACCGCTCATTTGATACTTTTTACAGCAGTAGAATCAACCTAAAGCTGTATGTTGGATGAAATTCAATAGCTTTAACTCAAATTCAATAGCGGAATAAATGTACCTTATTTAATGATAGAGAATTTTCACGGTTCAAAATATGAAGAAGTAACTCAGAATAATAAAATGAGATCAATATCTATTATATATATATATATATATAAACAATTTAATTATATATAAATAATATAATTTTTCATCAAAAGTTGGCTTTGACATTGATGGTACTGGGTTTGAATTTGTGATAAATTATTTATATATATTGAATATCTTAATACAAATAAAATTGGAGGCAAATTAATTAAATTCTGTTATATTCACAGGCAAAACTTTAGCTTTGTCACTATTCCTGCCCTTTGCTATGTATAAATATCAATAAAAGGAAGTTTTATTGCATGAGTTTAATAGCTCAACTATAATAAGATTAATAATTCATTTATTTTAAATTTTTTTGACAATTTTTTAATTTTAACTTTCCATTTGACATATTTAAAATTATAACATCAAAACATATTTTTATATATTATACATGTTTTAGATTAATTTGTAAGATTTAAATTCTTTTTTAATTTTTTAATTTTATATTAAAATTAGACAAATAAATTAAAATCCCGGAAGTATAATATAATTGACCATTAATACCAAAAGAAGACAAATGGAAGAAAGAGCATAGACTTTTTTATTTGTAAGACTATCTTTTCTCTGTTATCTTACTCACACGTACCTTCCCAAAGTTTATTTTTATATATATAAAAAAATATTTTTTTAAAAAAAACGTCTTTAGGTAGTTTGAATAACAATCCTCCTACCCCTACTTTGTCTTTCACTCGTATTTTCCTAGAAAATTCTTTTTAGATATATTGATACGGAGAATTTTAATAGCTTGATTGATTCAGTATTTAATTGGCATAATAGATAAATATGTTTTAACTTAGTTTTAGCTTGTATTAATGTCATTCAATTTTGAGTGTATAAAAATTAGGTATTTAAATTTGTATAAAATTGATCAGGTAGACATATGTGTCATATGTGGCGTTATATGTGTATTATGTCACATAGAATGTGTGTGTTTATTTGTTCAATTTTTTATAAGTTTAAGTATTTATATGTATGTATTCAAAGCTGAACGGTATAGATGTCAGATGAGGTCAAGTTAAAGAGCATATTTATGTGTGATGCCCAATTTTTACATTGTTGGCGAGAATTTAATTCTCACCTTGTAATGTCCTTTCTGTTTTCCCTTTTTTCGATATGATATAATTTTATGCGATGTAATTTCTTTTTGAATCTTTTTTTAAAAGGCATAATAGATAAACGTGTCTTTTAACTTAGTTTCCGTTTGCATCTATTCCCTCAAACTTTGGATGTGCACAACTAGACACTTAAGTTTGTATAAAATTGAATAAGTAGGCATGTGTCCTATATGGCGTCCTATATGGTCAATTTATGTCCTACGTGGTATTCTATGTGTATTATGACATACATGTGTGTGTCTACTTGTTTAATTTTATACAAATTTAAGTTCATACTTGTGTACATCCAAAGTTAGAGGGTATAAATGTTAACTAAGACCAAATTAAATAGCGTGCTTATTTATTATAAAGATCAAGTTAAATGACATGTTTATATATAGGAGCCTTTATTTATTATAATTAAATTAAAATTTTATATTTATTTTTTAATATTAATAAAATGATTTATAGTTAAACGAATGTCTATGTCTTGTTTTAGGCCATAATTTTTTTAAATATATATATAATCAATTAGCGTCATGTTTCATGTTAATTGAAACACATGAAGTACTATAAAACACACAAAAGGAGGACTTAATTAGGAGTGTGTTTAAAATATTATTTTAAAAATATTTATATGTAATCTAGCAAAATACTGTGAAGACAAATGGAAAGCGGGGATTGAGGGTTTTGAGAGTGGTAGTCGCACGTGTTGGGAAGGTCAAAGCATGGGGGTTGGGTGGATGGGGACGAGACAATATTTTCTTCTGTTTTTTTTTAAAAAAAAAAAAAGGGAAATGAGACTATAAGATAGAGAATCGAACTCTTACCAATAAAGTAAAAATATCGTTTATAAACTTGTTTTTTCAACTTCTATTAAAAAAGTCATTTTATTCATTTTAAGGAACTTGTTTTTTCAGAAAAAAATATATTTTTGAATGTTTGACCAACCAAACATAAAAAAAAAGTTTAAAATATTTTATAAAAATATAAAACATACCCTAGATGTGTGCTATTTAAGAGAAAAAAGGGGGAAAATATCCTCTCTACCCTCTCTTTGTACTATTTGATAGAAAGGGACTCTAATTTGAATGAGAATCCTCCTACCCTTTCTTTGTCTCTCACTCATTTCCAACTTTGTTTTCTCAAACAATATATAGTTGACTTATTAATCTTCTTCTTGCCTAATTAAATACTTTTTCAATATACAGCTCCAAAATAGGACAAAATGGATTTAAAATTCTCATTTTATCAATTAATTAGAAGTTTTATAACATAAGAAGGTTATGGAATATCAAAGACTAAATTACAATTTTTTTTTATCTTCTTGCATATTCAAACTTTGTCACTTAAATTGAAACAAGTGGAGCAAGTTATATTACTAATAATTACTTTATTTGTCCTTATTTATGTGACATTTTTTATTTTTTAGTCGGATCAAAAGAGAATACTTACATATTTCTATATTTAATAGGGCAAATAAGCAAATATATACTAGTTAATTAGCTAACATAGTTATAGTTTGAATTAGTTACCACTCGCAGCCTCTTTTTAGTTAATATGTATTCTCCTCTATTCCCCTCTCTCGCATTTCTCCTCTCTCGCATTTCTCCTCTTTTATACATATACAAATACAAAATATATATATACATACAATATTATGATAGAATACAAATACAAATTGCCTCTCTCCACTCTCTGACCTCTCTCCTCCCTCTCTCAATCTCGCTCACTAGATATATAAATACATATGTATACCAGTTACATATATACAATTATCTAACATATATACATATACAATTCGACAGTTATACAAATACAATTCACATCTCTCCACTCTATGCCCTCTCTCACTCGCCTCTCTCCTCCCTCTCCCAATTTCGCTCACCTCTCTCCTCCCTCTAACATGTAGTTACGAATCGTAATTAGCAAACTATAGTTATGGAGAATAATTAAGTTATTTTTAGTGGCTATTTGCAAAACTTCCCCTATTTAATACTCCTTCCGTTTAAAAAAGAATGATCTAGTTTGACTTATCATGTAGTTTAAGAAATTAAAGAAAACTTTTCAATCTTATGGTCCTAAATTAAAGTTATGTTACATAAACCAAAATTTCCTTTATTTTTGCAGCCTTAAACATGTCACATTGGAAAGTTGAAATTAAAGTATTGCCAAAAAATGAAATGTATCATTCTTTTTTAAATAGACTAAAAGGGAAAGGGAAAACTACACAAATTGGACCCATACGGCAAAGTATTTATCCAAATTGAACTCAATCCAATATATTTATCATGATTGGACCCACTGCTCAAACTATTTACCCGAGTTCCCCTTATTTTATTTACTAAATCACTGCTTCTTCATCCTTGATACCATGAGATATATATATACTCTGATGGTAACTATACACTTTGATGGCATCAAGCAGTAATTGAACAGTCTTTTTACTGAAACACTGTCTCTTCCTCCTTGATACCATCAGAGTATATATATACTCTAATGATATCAAGGAGTAACTGAGTAGTATTTTCACTGAAGTATTGTTTCTTCTTCTTTGATACATCATAGTATATATATACTTTGATGGTATCAAGCAATATACATGAACTAATAGTTAAAAATAGGGGGGGGGGGCCCATGAAAGTAAGGGATAACTGCTTGTAAATAGTTTCTGTTTTTGGGGTACAAGTATTTTTAAATAGCGGGAGTAACAATTTAACTTTTAAACTTCTCATTTTATCTTACTGAGATAATTTATAGAAACACAAATATCTCTTTTAACTTATTTTAGATGATAAATTTTGAAAGTCTTGGCTTCATATTCCTGTACTATTTTCTTTTACTTAGATACATAACATTTTTTGTGGCCATATATTTAGAAGTTAGCCAGTTTTTAAAAAATTAAATCAGTGCTCTGGATAATTTGTTTAGATACAATTTGCTTTCAGTTTCTAAGTTGACTAAAGAATTACAATGTTAATTAATTTTTTCCTGACTTTTGTGCTTTTCATGATCTGTTTATTGGTATTTAGTGACGGAGTCAGAAATTTGACAAAGGGTGTACAAATTTTTTTCTCAATTGCGTTAAGCATGTGCAAAATTAAGTATACACTCATTACAACTAATATTTAACCTCTACACACCACATAATTTTTTGATAAAAGATGTGCATCAGACCACCGTTCGCCTAAGGTGACTCCACCCATCTATAGTTCTAAACAAAGTGTTTCCTAGTAGTTTATAGAATATAAAACTAGTATAGATAAAACGCACAATATGGCTCCTCTGTGCCAAACAAACTAGATTTACCATTTCAATCTAGTAGTATTAAGAGCATTTTAGTCTTGAGATGATCCATGTAGACCTATGGAGTCCTTGTGAAACTCCTACTCTTGATGGTAACAACTTCTTCCTAACTATTATGGATACTCAGACTCTTCAAAATAGTTGATGCATTCATGGCGGATTCTCCAAAATGCACTATTTTTGGACTGTCTAACACGCACCAAACATTTTTAAAGAGTCAGAGCAATATAGATGATACAACATTCAGACTGATATTTCTGCAAAATGTATTAGGATCTATCTGCTCAGAGAATTGGTTTAACACATACATTGATTTTCACTCACATCAGTCTCCAACTGAGCCCTCAATTGGTCCTGCATCACCACCTCAGGTGCACTTGTCAAGAAGATTGGGTAATGGAAATAGAGTTAAACTCTCGAAATCCGAACTATGTCATATAAACTGGGATAGAGGGAGTATAAATTAAAGTAAAAATACAGAGTTAAGTAATAAAAGTATACGAGCAAGACGCGCGTGGTTAATATAATGTTGGACAGTCTAGTATTCAAAAAAATCTCTCTAAGTAAAATAAATTGTATTGGAAGATAATATACAGTTGTGTATAGTATCTTCCAATGCAATCCTATACATGTTTATTTACAAGAAATCAGCACACTACAGAGAGTTTTGAGCATCTATTTTTTACTTTTAGCAACAGTTACAGAACCTTGTTTCGAAAATAACTTCCAGAGTAATCCTGGTGCCTTTGAACTGGATTTTCGCTGAGTATAGTCAACGGTAGAGCCTTTAGAAATGTCAACATCTGCAACTGAAGATTCTCCATTATTATTAAACAGGCTCAGTAATTCCAAAGCCACTGCCTTCCCTTTGCTATTTCCGTTGGCATATATATTGGCGAGATCAGAAAAGACTCGTTCATCCGTGTGGATGACAAGCTGACAGTACTGTACGCATTGAGAGCACAAAGAGAGAAGGAGAGACACTGCATGCTCCTGATCCTCGAGACTATCACTGTCGAGTAACTTCACAACTGAAGGAATGCATCCATCGGTCTCAGCTACGGAAGCTGTAGCAACTTCAGTGATGCACAGATTTTTCAAAATAATAAGAGAGTCTCTTGCTAGAGCTGTATCTTCTAGAAAAGGGATCAACTTGGGAATGACATCTGAAAGTGTGATGAAGGAAACAATTCTGCTGTTTCCGGACAAGTTACATAATATTTTGATGGCTGGTTCGTGCAATTCTCTGTTCTGGTCATCAAGCATCTTTAGAATGGGAGTCAGAGCACCCGAAGCCACAATTTTTTGTTGACAATATTGGTGGCAGGACACCACCTTCAACACAGAAAGGGCTTCTTTGGAAACCTCCGTTCCAAGAAATGTTACCAGAAGTGCAAAAGTGTCGTCATTCAAATATGCCAAACTGCTCCTGATATGAAAGAACCCATGTAGGATTAGTGTGAGGAAACAAACACAAGACTAAAAGAGCAAGAGAACCCAAAAAGCAAACGAAACAGCGGACAAGTTGAGCTTGCATCATTAAACGTTAAGCATGACTTTTTTTTTGGGAGACGTTATGCTGGACTACTACTTAACATTCTAGTATCATATTCAAATTCTGAACCAGAATGCTTCTGAAAGGCCTTAAACAATTGGAACAAATTCATTTCACTCCAGTAAGCTTTACCTTAAAAAGCGTAGAACCAATTTCACAAAAATTATAACAAGAGGGGGTGGGGTAAAGGTTTACCTGCATTTCTGCAGAACTGTTGATAATGATAGACATCCCAGTATTTGGGAATTTAGATCATTTAAATCATGTGCATCTTTCAGAAATCTAATCATTGCTGGAACAAAATCCTCGAATGACATCCAATTGCAAGCTTGATCATTATATTTGAAAATGTTACTAATTTTTCCGACCAAGATGTACTGTGACCCCCAAGAAAGTGAACTGAGCCTGGTTAAAGGATTCAGGTCCATATCTTGAAATTGAACTTTGTGAATACTGTCATTGCTTTCCTCTGATATCGCATCGAAGTTGCTTAGTGTCTTAGCATAGGACACTTGACCAGCATCTGAAGATTCATGAGACAAATTGCTGAAGCTGATAGGAAGAAGTAGATTATTCATTGAGCTGCTCAAGCTAGCGATCGAATTAGAACGAGATTCCAATGAGTGAGCCCCTGAAGCCTCCATGCTGGGGTCGGGAACGCTAACTCCATGTGTTGCACTCCACCTTGATATTAGGTCCTTCATTGTGTGATTCGGGATCAAAGATAAGTTGGCCAATTTCCTTCTAGTTGTTGGACATGTATCATTACCTTCAGCAAACCATTTCAGAATCCGAAATCTTTCATATGTTCGGCCAGATGCAATTACAACAGGCTCATACATCAATCTCAAAGACAAAGGACATTTAAACTCATCCGGTGGTAGAGAGCTCCTCAGAATGTCCACTTCAGCATCATCAAGTCGACATCCCAAACGAGAGTTCGTTTCACATTGGTAAGAGCCTTCCTGCTGAAGAGAGCCATTCTCTGTTTGCTCTGTCACAATTGATTTTCCATGCTTATTAAGGAGCTTCAGAAATATTGATAACATCCTCCTTTTTGATGTCTCACCCTCACCAACTCTATCCAGCTGTTTTTTTATGGATCCTTTCTCAATTGAAAGAGCTTTTAGAGATGTGATATGAAGCTTCCACATAGCAACTTGAATTGCCTCAAAGGCATGTTCTTCAGCTGAATCTGTTGTATTTACATATCGGCGAAGTAATTCCTTTAGAACCTTCCCTGCCTCCTCTTCAGATGGGTCCAAGCTGAATACCAGACCCCTCAGTTCAGCGATCAGTTGTGAAATCTGCAGTCAGTTTTTTTCATTAAAGTGGATTGCCACACGCCACCAAGAAAATGTAGTAGAAAAAAGAAAGGAAAAAACCATGGAAAAGACGATGAAGCCTCATGGAGAAAAGAAAGCAAGAACATGAAGAAACAACATACATGAAAAAAAAATACACTATGGATATGGAGAAATTAAATTCCATAGAACATAATATGCAGCCAAATGAGCATTACGGACTTTGTCATTTAGTTGAAAAATCTACCGACTAGCATGCACCACAGGCTTGTATATACACTTACATAACTGAAACACATCAAGAATTATGCAATCAAGACCACAGGAACAGAAAATATGCATAGATGAACCTCTCAAGGGAATGTTTTCTGACTGACCTCTGCAGCCAGCGATACTGGAACCTGATTTTGCACCTGGCTTAAGCTTTGCTTAAACAAGTTTCCTGATCTCTCACATCTTGAAAGTATAGAATCTCCTGTTAGCGCCTGAAAACACAATACAGATTGTTGTTCAGTGAATGAAGATAATAGACATAGAGTATCATCATAGTGCATTCATAATGTTTAGATGTACTATATTGGTATCATACATACACATAATTGCATAAACCGAAGAACTGTGTTAGAAGCAGGAATGACAATACTTTGAATGTGCCTCTAACATCCCACCCATCCCATATAGTTGTACACTCTTCCTTGGAATAGCCTAAGCTATTGGCCTCCAAGGAAACATAAACAAGATGGCATCAAGAAAAAACTTGTGTATATTGATCTAGAATGGAAATTCCACCAGATTGTTAAGTTTTGTACCAGTTTACCTAACTAAATTTCTAATAAATGGGGTCAATCTACCAATACCTGGAAGATGTACTTTACAAAAACAGCCAAGATGAAATTAGTCGGCCGCACACAAAGTATAGCTTAGCTGGTAGATCTCCCATTATTTTTGAGATATATTTAACAAAAACAGTTTAGTATAGCTTATTTGGAAGATATATTTAACACAAACACTTAAAACAAAACTGGTTGGCTTAGCTTGTTCCAGAATGCATACCAAGTATAGCTTACTAGATTCAGTGCAATGCTGACGCAGTGTCTTGGCTTTGTCAATTTCAATGTTCAACCGGCAAAGTGCCTCTCTTCCGGAAGAGCATCCAGGACGGGCTGCTTCAATTTCAGGAAGTAATACTGAAACTCTAGTTATAAACTGAAATAGCTCCATGCACATTAGATGATGCACCTGTCGTCATCATAACCAGCAGAGATATTGAGTTAATTTAGAAAAGGGAAATATAAGTTTAAGACTTACAGAAAACGGCACCATGGTATGGGAGAAATGACAAGGAAATATCCATGAATTGATCATTGCATTTAGAAAACTAACAATGTTTCAACGACAAAAACCCCGGTCAGCAGAATTTTCCAAAGAGGCAAGAATCTTTTGTTATAAATAAATTTTCAGTTCCCTTTATGGAATTCTAACTAGGACCTTTTTTTTTGAAACTGTGGTGTTAGGGGACCTTCTATTCCTACCAGCACAGGTACTATGTAACTCTGTACACCAAGGCTTGGACAAATAGATTAGTATTTTGCAGCCGGAAATTGAACCTGAGACCTTATGGTTCTCAACCCACTTCATTGACTCCTAGGCCACACCCTCATGTACCATTCTAACTAGGACTATTTTTTTCTCCTAATACTAGGAAAAGCCTCTTCTTTTAACTAAGAAAAGGGATTAATAACTACTTGTGCTAAGAAAAAGCCTACTTTTAGAGTAAGCTCTCTCATTCCACTAACAATATAGGAGAAATTTTTTCTCAATTTCTCACCCGTGGGGATGCAAAAATGGAAATAAAGCACAGAGAAAAAGAGAGGAGCTTAGTATTATATACCTTAATAGCACGGTAAGACGGCGGTGTCTCACTTACTTCAGCAGAATCACTCCACATGATAATTTCTGGTAAAAATGAGCAGAAAACAAGTGTCAAATTTAACATAATACTAATTTTTTTTATGATCAGTTAACATAGTAGTAATATATACTATCAACAGCAAATGAACACAAAGTGAAAAAAGAGAAGTGATTGTCGGCTACAAATCAAAAACAGAAGCCTTGAAATTACAATGATAGACAATTTTTTTGTAATAACAAAATCCTTCAACTGAATTTTTTCTTTTTCCAATACTCTTCAAAGACAATCAGAACTGTTCATTTCTAAGAAATATAACCAAATCTCTATCCATTACAAAGCTTTCCAGAGGTAACAATTCCAAATATTGAAAACAATGAATATAACAAAATGACCTTCAAATTCAGAATTTTAAAAAAGTGAATATTTTCCATAGTTACCAAGAACTAAGCTGACAAAAAATTCAAGAATTCTCACCAGAGGAGAAAAATACAGAACCCCTTCTCTGTTTAAGATGAAAAACAAACTTCAACACAGTTTCAGCAGTTTATTCAACTCTTCAAAACTGAGCCAAACTCCACATTTCAGAACATGGGGTTAAAAGAGAGATTTCTATACTTAAAATGATCCAATTTTTTTGCTCACAGTTCAAATTTTATATAAGTCATTTCATCATTCATTTGGTGGGCAAGAACAGAAACCCCAGAATCAAGAAACACACGGTCAAGAACAGAAACCCCACAAACAAGAAACACACTTATTTGCATTTTGCTATATAAGACATTCAGCTCAGCCTTTAATAAGCCCTTCAAAAGTACAAAACCAATTGAAAAGACTAACACAAAATGCCAAAACTACACAGAAAACAAGCTGTTGTGGACATTGGTCCGTCAATGTGGTAAAGGCGGTAATTTATGGTCGTCGAAGACTTGAGACAAGAATATATAAGAAAAAAAATCTACATTATCACTCATTATATAAGAAACATACCAATGATCGAATCAATTTTTTTTTTAATTTCATACATAAATTCTTGAAACGTAATTATCACCCAACACATATATTCACGCCTTGAACTACATATATGTATGCACACTTAGGTGCGTCTCGCCTTTGAATTTTCATTTATGTGACTTTTTTTTGCTGACATGTTTTATATATATATATATATATATAAATATTCTCAATTAATTTTTAAAGAATGAAGTTATGTGTTTCAATTTATATTTTCAGTTGGAATTGTTACATGTGTTAGTTATGTATTGCTAGTTTTTGTCATAGTGAAATTATTTTCCACGTGGTAATTTATGTGGCACTTTTCTTTAAAGAAAGAAGAAGAAAGAATGTGATACACACACCAACAAATATTATTTGAGGCGCATTTCTCAAAGACTCAAACTTAATAGCGATAGTTTAAGAGTATTTCTCACATTTTGAATAGTTTAGATATGAAACTTTAAAAAAAAAAAAGATAATTTTGGTGTGTTTTTAACACTTGACTCGTATTTTTCTTTGAGCAAATATATTGGAAAGAATAAATTCATGTATGAGCATATAAAGGTAGGATACGCATACACTCTACTTTTTTTAGATTTTAATATTATAGGCTGAACCCATCGGTGGCCTCCTAAAATTTGCACCAATTTTCACTTAGACACCTTAACTAAGCTTTGTTCATTTTAAACACCTCATGTTGAGTCCCGCTGTGTCATTTTGACACTTTCTACTGATTTGACACATTGGGTGTGTTGCACCCATTTTGAGCGCGTGAGGAGTGATTTTTTTGAATTTTTAAATATTTTTTCCTCCTTCTTCAGAAAATATGAAAAAATAAAATAAAAAAATTATCACAATAATTTTAAAAATATTTACAAGAAAAAAATTTAAAAAAATCATCACACTAATTTTGAAAACATTTATTCAAACAAAACACACATTTTTTTTAAAAAAAAAATAATAAGAAGAATGTCATATTTGTCATAACCTCACCTCACTATCAATAAATGGTTCTCAAAATCAAATTTACAACGAAAAAAGAAAAAAGAAAAATTAAAATCTAATGATTTTTTTTTTAATAAAAATAATGGAAGAATAACCAAAAAATGGTGGGAGGGTTGGGGAGGCAAAAATGACGGAAGTAAGGCTCATGGGGTGGGGATGGGAGTGGTACAAAATAGGTAATTTTATTTATTTATTTTATTGAAAAATAGTTGTTTTTTTATAATTTATTTTTAAATTATTATTTTTACACTAAAATGCCACATGTCAACTTCTAATTAGTCATCATGTCATTCGCAAGTGTATTATACACACTTTATAATTTTAGCTAATTGTCAAAAAAATGTCAAAATGACACAGCGGGGGCCTACTTGCGGTGTTTAAAATGAACAAAGTCTACTTGAGGTGTCTAAGTGAAAATTGGTGCCAACTTTGAGGGGATATAGATGGGTTCCGCCAATATTATATGGGCTTATTATCATTATTATAATAATAATTCGAATTTCGAGAGTCAAATAATAAAAAGTAACTATAATTTATTCATATGTCTTTTAAATATTTTAAATCGTTAAATTTTATAACTTATAATACCTTTTGTGTATAAAAATAAATACAATATTCAAATATTCCCTCCATTCATTTTACTTGTCTTTGTTTGACTTTGCAAATTCATTAAAAAATAATTATTGACATATATAAATATTTTACCATACTATGCCTATTAATTTATATTTTATTAGGTCTTCAAGAATGATTTGGAGAATACTGATATTTAATACTAAGGATAAAATATGAGAAAAATAATTATCTTTTTTTAATATGTCAAAAATGATAAATAAAAATAAAAGTTTATTTTAGAAATAAATGACAAGTAAAATAAATGAAAAGTATGTGACTAAAATTTAAAAAACTAAATTTTAAAATTTAAACCACGTATATAAATTGAGACAGGAGAAGTAACGACTATGACAGGAACAAAAGTAGCAGACTCTCTTGAATGTTTGGTCAACAACACTGTTGCTAGTGATTATATTTCCTTTTTGCATGGTTTAATATAGGCGATTAAATTTAAATTTGCATGATATTTTTTCTTATTAAAATAATTTTATATTCAAAATGTTCAAATAAAGAATACTTATCATTTCAATACCATCTTTATTTGTTAATTTGTAATAGTTGATACTTATTTACTTTTTCTACTTTATTATTTATTGTTATGTTGATTAAAAAATTGACTTATTATTTATTACTACTTTAAATACATTTTTTGATTGTGAATAATATTTATTGCTTAGTATTGTAAAATTTTCATTATATACCAATGAAATCTCATTTTGGATAACAACAGATTTGTATGCCCACATTGTTATCTTATTATTTCTTTCTTAAGCAAAAAAAAATCTTATTATTTCTTTCATCATTTTTCGTTGCTTATTAACTTTCAATTGAAATCAAATTAAAATATATTGATAAACACAATGAGACTAATTGTGAGGGACAAAAATAACAAAACCTTTTTTGTGGAAAAAATTTACAAGTATATTTCATCGATCCTTCTTTTATATATTTATTTTAGGGGATGTTACTCGTGGGGAAAATAATAGTATACAAGTGGGAAGTATTTAATTAATTGAAAAGAATAATTTTACGAAGATTTAATCACACCTTGTAATTTCATCTCTTATTTTCCCTTCTCTTGCTCTCAATTTTTTAATGAAAAAACACAAAATCAATAAACATGATGCAACTATTAACGATTCAATATTCATAATTTCATCTCTTATTTTCCCTTCTCTTACTCTCAATATTTTTTATGAAAAAACACAAAATCGATAAACATGATGCAACTATTAACGATTCAATATTCAAAATTTCATCTCTTATTTTCCCTTCTCTTGCTCTCAATATTTTTTATGAAAAAACACAAAATCGATAAACATGATGCAACTATTAACGATTCAATATTCAAAATTTATTGTTTGTACTTATTTAATTTAGACTTTTTTAACATACATAATAGATTTTTTTTAACATACATATCTATTACAGAGTTACGTACCTTTGAAGCAAATAATAAAGTAGCATTAATATTTTACGTTTTATGTGTAATTATGTGTTAATTTTAAGTGTTGGTATTCCACCGCCAAGACCTATGGACGATCTATATTCTATTTGTACTAATTTAAGTGTTGGTATACCACCAAGTCCAAATCACTGAGTCACCTTAAAGGGTAAAGAAGACTTTATATTTTAAAACGTCATTAAAATTTGGTAATTTTAATGTAAATTCTATATGTGTTATGAAGTTACTTAATATATACATAAATAATTTATTAAAAATTCATAAATTCAAAGTTTCCACGTTAAATGAATCTTACTCTCATGAGGAAGATTCCAAACCTCAAGTATTAACATCTTATGGTCATTTTCTCTCCTTTTTTAACAAAGAAATAAGTCAATCAACTAGTGCAAGTATAATATACTTCATTCATTCATTTTAATTTATTTGATATATTTTAATTCGACATGAAGTTTTAAAAAAATAAAAAAGATATTTTAATTGTGTGACCCTAAATAAAAGATATGATAAATGTATCATATATTTTTTAATTTTGTGACTTTAAATATGTCATGTAAAAAATTAAAATGAAAAAATTATTAAATATTTTATTGAAATGGACTAAAAGAAATAGATCAAACAAAAACGAAGAAAATATAATAAATTGACCAATCTCCTATTATTTTTTTCCTTTTTTCTGTTCACGTGTATGTTCCCTAGGTGAAGAAAAAACGGTCTTTTAATTCTAATATTTGGTCTACTAAGGAATTGGCAAACAAAAGAAAATCTTGGTGATAACTGCTTATTCCTTTACTAGATACAGTAGCCCGGGCAAGCTCGGGCTCAATATATATTATTTTTTATTTGTTTTAATTTATAGTTTATATGACACACATAAAATTAGAAGAGCTAATTAAATTTTAAAATATTTTTTGTTGTTAATTATTTTTGTAATATTTTTAACGTATTTTTCAAATAATATCTGAAACATGTGATATTTTGAAAGTTAATTAATTTTAATATTTTTTTTTAATATTTTAAGTTGTTGATTATTGTGATTTATGTAGCACATATGAAATTTTGAGAGTTAATTAATTTTTTAATATATTTTTTAAATATTTTAATATATATATATATATTACTCAGTCTATCCCAACTCATGTGTCACATGTGAAATTTGAACTCAACCAAATTTTTGTATATTTTTTAAATATTTTAAAATTATTAATTATTGTGACTTATAGTACTCTTAATTAACATAATTTTCAAATAATATGTGTTATTATCTCTACCCAACTTATGTGACACATGTAAAATTTTGCGAGTTAATTAAATGTTTAATTAATATATAGGTCCCAACACAATCTCAAATGTAAAGTAATAAGCTGAAAATATAAGATTAAAAAAAAGGGGAAACAGTAGGAAATTTTAACACATGTTGTTTAATGAAGAGACCCACCAAATTAGATAAAATAGTAGATGAAAGTTAAATTTCAGATAAGTTTCTCTCTTTGTAAATTTCCACTTAAAAGCAAGAGTCCTCTGTTTGTAATTTTGAAACTTGACCCAAAGCTGTTCAATATTCCCTTCTATATTATAGATTAAATACATTATATCATCTTAGTAGCTCGTGCACCTATTTAGACGAGTTTATTAAAAAAATTAGATAGTTTTTTTTAAAAAAAACAACATTGGTGTTAAATCAAGTTAAGGAATTTTCATTATAGTTATAGGGTGTTAGTCTACATTTTTTATTATTTTCCTCATGTCTTAATTGGTTTGGGGGTTGAGGGTTCTTCTATCTAGGTGTTAGGGTAGGTGCCCGCACAGTCCTATGGGTTGGGTCGTGACATTTCTCTTCTTTTCTTTTAACGATAATTCTACCATGTAGCCAGAGGCGGAGCTAAGATTAGGAGTTTGGGGGTTCTAAATTTATGATTCGAACCCTTAATTCTAGCGTGGAAAATATTTTCACTACCCCTTCCTTACCACTAAGCTATCAATCAGTATTGTTAAGAGTTCATGAGTTAATATACATATATATTTATTTAATTTTCTAGTATAAATACAGAAAATCTATGAAAAAGTTATTGGATTTGTCCAAACCCACGAACCCCCACCTAGCTCCGCCTCTACACGTAACCTTATTTCTTCATAATATTATATAAATTTATCCTTTAAATTGTCGACACATGATATTATATAACGATGAAAATAATAATATAATATAACAAACAAACAACAGGCGTTTACCTTAACTATTTAGTCATTTTCTTTACTCATAAATTTGGTGGTGTTTAAGATATATCATGTCAATTCAATTCTAAAAGAAAAAAACACATCACGTCAATTCAACTTTGTTCATTGGTTGGTTTGGGAATCTCTCAAGGTCAAAGTAATTTGATGTGATATATAATTTTTTTAAATTTAAATATTTGATATTTATTTTGAAATTTTAAATAATTTGAATTTGTATCTCATGAGTCGTAAGACTCATTTTCTAGAAAATTACTTTCTAATAATTTTTGCTTTTCATATTCAAACTTCAAACTCAAAATTTTTATTAAGGATGAAGAAATCATATTCGCTCAATTACTCTTATTAGTATATTGATGTTGTCATACCCCAACCCAAGGTGAGGCAGACAAGTACCATATGAACACATGCTTTACAAGTCACCTATGATCAGAAAGTGAACTACTATGCAGATAGATTTACTAATGAGAAATTACATATACAACACATGTCGACTAGCTGAATCGATACATGTGAAAAGTAAAACTATGAATACAGATGGTAGCTTTACAATGTCTACAAAGCCTCTACTGGAATCCATACTGTACCACTATGAAAATATGCTTAGTAAAGACTCGACAAAACCCCGAATCAACCTGGAGCTCACCAACAACTGTTGAATATCATGTGCTTCTATTGGGGAGATCTACTAGTTGAGTACCTGTACCTGCAGCATGAAATGCAGCGTCCCCAATGAGGGACGTCAGTACGAAAGAATGTACTGAATATGTAAGGCATAATACAACCATATGTAAAATGAGAGCTCAAGTGAAACCAAATACAAATAGATAAGGATTTGAGACCACTTTTGCTTAAACTTGTGGAATCCTGTATGTTACATTATTTTCTTTACTTTTCTTTGCGTCATAATATTTTTAAGACATATGATACAAATGACCAGCTGATCAGTGGTAGAAGAGGATGACCCATGCTAGGCATTTTAACCCCTGGGATGCTGTCCTCATAATTTCAGAAATTGGGATCGGCCCATGCTAGGCTTTCGCCCCTGAGCTGCCACCCTTCTATACCAATTGGGATCGGCCCATGCTAGGCTTTCGCCCCTGAGCTGCCACCCTTCTATACCAATTGGGATCGACCCATGCTAGGCATTTTCCCCTGGGCTGCCACCCATAATTATACAGATTGCTTCACTTAGATTCTTTAATCTTTGAGATTGTTGTTTTGATGTTCATAACTCTTTTGAGATTGTTCTTTAGATGATCATAACTCTTTTGAGATTGCTGTTTTGGTGGTCATAATCATTGTTGAGATTTGGAACTATGGGCAAGTAGTAGAAGACATATGAGTATTGACTTACGATAATAACAATGACATGGAAAGCAAATGTGACACCAAGGTAATACTCTCAGTAAGCATTTTGACATCTCAAATAGAAGCACATATCAAGTGAAGACATTTACATTCAGCCAAGAGATTTGAACTCTATATGGTAGCTATATACTCACTAACTAATATCAAATACAAAATATACATGAACGTGGAACCAAGGGAGAACGTGATCAGATTCAACTTAAGGACGGATACATATTCCAAGTAAGTACATATAAAATGTACAATAGAGCAAGTAGGGATCTTGTGAGGTAACATTATAGTCTAACACAATGGGTGTAATAACCAATAAAGGAACATATGAACATGTGAAAAGATGACTTTATGATGGAATAGACAATTGAAGCAAGTTGGCAAGATATGGGCATATTGTATATCCAACATATAAACATATGTACCATGTGTAATCTAGGACCATTTTGATTTATATAAGGGGAATACGTGCCAAGGGTACTTTGACGATGAAACAAGTTTAAACCTTGCAGGCTAAGAGTAAGCACGTACATTTAGTAATAAACTCATATTAGAGTACTCACTTTACTTCTCTAGGGAGTAGGAACTGCAACTATGGATCAGTCACTACCAAGGGCACTTAGAAAGCTTACTTTGTAATACAAGTGTTGGATTCATGCCAAGGAAATAGGAAATCGAATATCCTTACATACCTTGCTATACAATTCAAAAAGTATGACTTAAGCTCCTTCTCTTCAGATTACTAATCTACAATAAAATAAGTTGTAAGACTAGTATTAATAGCTAATCAATCAATTTGAGCTATTTGATATCACCAAAATAGTAACCAAGCAGTAAGCATGCATCAACCCAATATTTTCTTTCCTTCCCTTTTCCTTTAATCGCGTCTATATATTGTACAACCTTCGTATCAGGTCCTCTCAAAACTCCCTGCAATATTTAAGTCCTTTAACGTCTCCATAACTTCCCCGCACATCCAGTCACATCCCTTATCATAACATACATAAAACAATCCTAAACATAATAATGTAACAGAAGCAATATGAATCATGGTTTCTGATCACCAGCACTTGAAGAGCTAACATTACTTTTAAAGTGCTCAAACAAGTTCATAACTGAATTTAAAGAGGACTCCCCTCCATGGCTGTCCCAACATGCACTAATCACCAGAACATCCTCCCCAATATTCCACCATGTAAAAGGAACAATTTCCAACTCACTAACACATACCAAATGTCCTAAGTAACTCAAGCACAAGAGGGAGAAAATTACAGTAGCTTACCTTGCTGGACAGAACTACCACTTGCTAAGACTTGGATTCTTCAAGGTAAAGGTTGTCCTCCTTAACTTGTCTTAAATTATACCTTCCAATAGCTTGAACTCCCTAATATTCAAGAACCCTAATGGTATTTAATGGCTGTTGTATGATGCTAAGAGAGAGAAGAGAGAAAGCTCTAGAAATCAGATTTTTTGTTAAAGTAAAACATAGTTGGAAAAAGCTGATATCAATCCCTATTAAAGGGACCTGCTTTGGCCGACTTTCTCACTCATTTTGGGCCATAATTTATCAAGTAGGTGATCCACCTACTTGGACTTTTCACTTGGGCCTTTTTGGACTTAAGAACATTGGGTCTTGGCTGTCCATTTTCCCCTTATTCTTCTAATCAATTTGGGCCAGATTAATGCAAGTAGGTGGTAGTGTACTTGGCCCAATAACATGGTCAAAAGAGTCTTAGTAGGTGATGCACCTACTTGGTCCTTTGGGCTGGTCAATAAGTCAAAGTAGGTGATGCACCTACTTGGTCTTTTGGGCTGGTCAATAAGTCAAAGTAGGTGATGCACCTACTTGTCACCTACTAGCTTAGTTAAGTCAAGCAAGCACCTCAATATTTTATTCCATTTCTAGACCTTATTACCTTTAACTTAACTTAAAACTTATGTACACTATGTCACTTTAAACTGTGGACTCAAATACCACCTTATGATTTCAAGTTTAAATACTTCCATCGACGTCAACTTAATCGGGTCGCATCAAAATCTACGGACAGTTTACTTTAAACCTATTTTGTTGTCACTAGTCGCATAGGAAACCGAGTCCATAACTATATCACAAGGCAATTTATTAGTGTCATATATAGAACTAGTACATATAGAATATGGGGTGTTACAGATGTGATGTGTTTTTTGTTCAAAAATGTTGATGTAATGTGATGTTGATGAAGAACACAACAAGACTAATTATTGTGAGGGCCAAAAATAACAAACCCTTTTTTTTTTGTGGAAAAAAATTACAAGTATATTTCATCGATCCTTCTACTATATATATAGTATTTATTTATTTTAGGGGATGTAACTCGTCGGGGAAAAGAATAGTACACAAGTGGAAGTGTATAACTAATTGAAAAGAATAATCTTACAAAAATTTAGTCACACCTTGTAATTCATATTTATTATTAAATTTATAATAAATACTAAATGTGAATTTATAACTTTAAAAATATATTAAATTCAATGTAAAGAACTTAAAGGATTGAACCAATAAAATTTAAATTCGAAATTCGCTTCTACTCAAATTCTAAATTTATATTAAAAATGTATTTAAGTGTATAAATAATGTTTCCATAATCTAATAAGCAAACAAAAAAAAAAGTTGTGATTCAGAAAACCTAACAACAACGTACAGCAAAATACTTAGTATAATCACACGAGTGTGATTTGAAGAGGACAGTGCATGCGCAAATCTTACCTTCCCACCATCACCACCACCTTAGAAGGCAAATAGGTTGTTTCTAATAGACCTCCGGCTAAAAGTAAAATTAAACAATGGAAAAGAAAAGTAATGACAAAAAACTAAAGGACATGGCAAAACCATCTTAAAAGAAATAGTAACTACAATAAAATAAGACTATAATCTGAGTACAAGAAACAATAAATAATAACATAATCGAATAGCAATACATTATAAGAGCAATACTATAAGTCTATCACTATCAGTATGAAATAATTATAACTGAAACAACACTCAACTCCTTACTAAATTTCTACCTTAATTCATATCTTTTATAATTTTCTATTTAAGATCAAAAATCATAAATTTAAAATTCTGAATCCGCCTCAACTGCCTTCTTTCCGTTTTTTACTCGTCTTTTAAAAGTCGTCATCCTAAATTTTCTTGTGCAAAAAAAACAGTCACCATGTTGCATTTATTCTGGTTACGTGTACTACATGCAATAGAATAAAGGGGAAAGGGTCAAAATGCCCTTAAACTATATGAAAGGAACAAAAATATCCTTCGTTTATAGTTTGGCTCAAAAATGCCCTTATCGTCAATACTTTGGTTCAAAAATGTCGTTGCAGACAATACTTTGGTTCAAAAAAGCCCTTGCAGTAAATACTTTAGTCCAGAAATGCCCTTATAGTTACAAAATGGGTCAAAAATTCCCTTTTCCGAATAAATATATGATTTTTTTCTTTTTAAACACATCTTCTTCCTAATTAAAATATTATTGAAGAACACTATTCTTGTTTTCTTTCTTCTAAAATCACTTTAACAAATAAAAATGTAGGAAATATTTTTTTTCTTCTTAATCTCATTTTCTCAATTAAAATAGAATAACTTCATGTACCCTTTCGACAGATAATATATGTCATATATATAAGATCATAGTAAATCCATCATTAATTTATATTTATATAACAATAAAAAATAATGATAATAAAATAAGAAATATTTTCATTTTTTATTTTTTTCTGAATTGAAGTAAGAACATTTGCTAATTTAAAAAAACATTATTAGAAAAAGAATGTGTTAAAAAGAAAATAATAATATATTTATTTGGAAAATGAGCATTTTTGACCCATTAAATAACAATAAGGGCATTTTTGGACCAAACTACAAACATAGAGCATTTTTGTTCCTTTCGCAGAAATTAAGGGCATTTTTGAACCAAAGTATTGACGGTAAGAGCATTTTTGAGCCAAACTATAAACGGAGGGCATTTTTGTTCCTTTCACATAGTTTAAGGGCAGTTTTGACCCTTTTCCCTAGAATAAATACCTTTGGTTTGGAATAAGTTGACGTCTTGTTTAATAAAATAAAAATAATCTCTTCTCTGTTATAAATCCATTAAACTAAGTGGATTGTTCATTAAGTCTATTCATGAACTTATTCTTATCATGAATGTGTATTTCCAAGGTGATATGAACGTTTTTGGGATAACAATGTATCTACTAATTTGATATTAAACATGATGATCTTTAGATTGATTTCTCAACCTAAAAATAAAGATATCATTCATCATTGTAAGATATACTTGAATAAGAAAAAAAGTCTTCTCATTCATCTACTTATCTTGTTTTCTTCTCTTTATAGTGATATGTTCTGAGCTTGATTTTCTCCATTAATTTAATCTTAATTTCTTCCTTTTAATTTTTTTTATCACATCAGTGCATCACTTAAAAATAGTGGAATAAAGAAGATAAGCATATTATAATTTTCAGAGATCCATTCAATATTTAAACTCTATGAATTTATATTGGAGATTATATCATAGTTCATTTGATTTATTGTATGTACTCAGAATTTATTAATTATACTTAATTAATTTAGATCTTTTTTAAACATATATACATGTTACAGAGTTACGTACCTTTGAAGCAAATAATAAAGTAGCATTAATATTTTACGTTTTATAATTATGTGTTGATTTCACTATTTTGTATTCCACAACCAAGACATATGTATGGACAATCTATATTCTATTTGTACGAAGACTTCATATTTTGAAATTAAACGTCATTAAATGTCACGATCCAAAATGAGTCATGAGTGACATCCACACTTAACCTTCTAGGTGAGCGAATGAACGAATTCAAACTCCAACTTATATTAATTGTTCAACTTACAAATTCAATCATAATGCGGAAGCTCAAACCTTAGTAAAGTAATTAATAAAAATCTTTTAGAGTCTATTACATATCGTTTCCCAAAACCTGAAAGTCATCACATCAAGGACACATCTGATCTCCAAATACTAAATCTAAAAGTATCAAAGACATCAAAATAAATGAATAAATAAAATAGTTTGTGTCCGAAAACTAAGGATATCATGCCACGATCGATAGAATCCAACACGAGCTAGAATTGATAGCTCACCCTGGAACCTGATGTGTTGGAGACTAGCTAGAGCTGAGGGAGAGTTGAAGACGTCGGTACACTCGCTGCTTTCCACAAAAGGAACACGAAGAAAAACACAAGTAGGGGTCAGTACATGAAACATGTACTGAGTAGATATCACGACCAACTCAAAATAGAAACTAATATGCAATGAGTAATAGTATAAAATCAACTATGACACTTAGCAAGTGGCAAACAACAAACAACATGAACAAGTGACAACAACACTAAAGTAAGTACTTAATCAGTCAACAATATCAAGAACACACATGAGGACTCATACCTCCACACCAAGCTCTTTTGGGAATTGAGTTCTTTGAGATTGAGTACATTAAGTTGTTTTAATATGTTTTCCTTTA
This sequence comes from Solanum etuberosum, assembly GCA_029582245.1. Lineage (NCBI taxonomy): Eukaryota > Viridiplantae > Streptophyta > Magnoliopsida > Solanales > Solanaceae > Solanum > Solanum etuberosum. The sequence continues at coordinate 28,925 of JAJONR010002714.1, forward strand.
ATGTTACCGTGCCAGAATATGACACCCGATCCAATAATATCGTTAATTCATCATTCGTTATCACTGTTTTTCACTTCATTAACAATATTTCATCAAGCCTTCTTTATTCGAGGCATTACTTCGATAGAGAAAGTTCAAGATTATGGATTTCGTGGTCTTGGAATTTCAGACCAATCACAACAACACATGAATTATCCAAACCACAGCAACCAAGTACATAGAAAATTCACAATTATATCACTCAATGACTATATATCAATCACTATTAAGAGTCTATCTATCACATAGAATAAACCATAACCTACCTCCACCGAAGAACCGAAGTCAAGCAAGCTACTTACCCAATGTCTTTCCTTTCCTCAATGTCTCAGAACGTTTCCAATCTATCAAGTATACAATATTCATAAACAAACGAGTCTATAGACACCATATTACTATATGTCTACCCTTAGACCCAATAACCCATCCAAATATATAATCAAATTTCTAAATTTTGCTACCAACTAATTTATCAAGTTTCATATGTCTCAAATTTCAAGCTTAGGGTTAAGTCTATATTCCTCCAAATAACTTAATCTAATGATATTCAAATAACATAATACACCTAATATTTAATTACCTATCTTAATATATTAAAATTTGGTAATTTTAATGTAAATTATGTATATGTTGTTATAAATTTACTTAATATATATAAATAATTAATCAAAAATTAAATTAAAAATTCATAAATTTAAAGTTTCCGCGTTAAATGAATCTTAGAGCCTGTTTAGCATTGCTGCTAAAAACAGCTTATTTCTAGAAGTTCTTTTTTAAAATAGCTTTTCTGAAAAGTGTTTTTCAAAAAAAGCAATTTGTGTTTGGCAAATCCATTTGAAAAGTGCTTTTGATAAGCAATTTGTGTTTGTTTTTTTTAATAAAAAAAAGTGTTTTTGAGAGTCAAATTACGAAAAAGGGCAAGTATCAATGTGCTTTTAAGATTATTTTGTAGAGAGAAACTATTTTAAATATCTAATACATAACTTTAATTAAATTTTTATTTTAATTAAATTAAAATGTACATATTCAAATTATTAATCAATATTATACATAGATAAATAAATAAATAAATAAAATATTAATATAATGTTAACATGATGAGTTAAATATAATTAAAAATATCAAGCAAAATAGATTTAAATATTATTATTACCTATTTCTATAATACATAAAATAATATATAAAATATAAATAATAATATATAAACATAAATAAAATAAAAAGTTTATCATATAAAAATAAAAAATAAAATTCTTGAATGAAACTTAACAAAACTTATGAAATATGTTAATTAATTAATAAGAGATATATTGGTGAATATGTAAGGGATATTTTAGTCTTCAAAAAAATAATTTTCTGCTTCTGCTTTTTTTAAGAAGCGGAAATTTTTAGGTTTTTCCCACCGCAGAAAAACTGTTTCTGCTTCTATTTAAAATCACTTTTGAGGGTTTGCCAAATACTTGATTTTTTTTAAAAAAAGTGTTTTTTCTTTAAAAAAAAAAAAGAAGCACTTTTGGCCTCTCAATAGCAATGTCAAACATGCTCTTATTCTCGTGCGGAAGATTCCAAACCTCAAGTATCAACATCTTATGGTCATTTCTCTCCTTTTTTTGACAAAGAAATAAGTTAATAAACTACTGAAAGTATAATATACTCATTCATTTTAATTTATTTGACATATTTTAATTTGATGTGGAATTTAAAAATAAATAAAGAAGATTGTAAATAAAAAGTATGTTTAATGTATCAAATATTTTTAATCTTGTGATTTTTAATCTTGGTATCAACAGCTTGTTGTCATTTCTCTCCTTTTTCTTTATAGGAGGATAAGATAACATCATTATTATCAAAGCAATAAGTAAATCAACTATCACATATAATACTTTCTCAGTACCAAAATAAGTACTATTTTTAATTTTTTCATGTTTATTAAGAAAAATAATACAGTAGAAAGTTATCATTTACTAAGTTATTTCTTATTTATTAGATGTTTTTTTGAGAATGAACACTATCAAGAAGATTTTATTTTTTTTATATATAAGAGTGTAAATAGAAACAACACTAATTATCATCTTGAATTTTTACAATAATTATTTTGACTTTTTAAAAATAATAATATAAAACAACACTTATTTAGTTAGAAATAGAAAAAATATAATTAAATTGACCATGACTTATTTGGCTAAGCTTATTTTTTCGTTAAGAAAAGTGTTTGTTTTTAAAGAGTGAGATGTTTGACTAAGTTTTTGGGTGAATAAGTGTTTTTCAGAAGTAGCAGAAGTTGTTTTTTCAAAAATTAAAGAAAATAGTTTTTCTCTAAAAATATTTTTGAAAAAAAATACACTTAAAATATTTCTTAAAAGCTTGATCAAGTACTAATATCCGCTTAAAAGTGCTTTTAAAGTTACCAAGTAACACAAATTATTTTAATTTATACTATACAAAGCTTTTTTTAAAAGACACTTTTCAATATAAGCTAATATTAAAAGTTTAATTGATCAAACTATTAATCTCGAATAAAAAGAAATGGAAGAAAGAAGGATATCCTCCTACCATTTTTCTTGTATTACCTAAAAAGAAAAACTTGATTTTCATAAAGAAGATTCCAAACCCAAGTATCAACATCTCGTGGTCATATTAATTTATCTCCTCACTTTTTTTCTTCTTTTTTTTTGGCTTTTAAAAGAAGAATAAGATTATATCATTATTGGCATAAAAAAAAGAAAAGTTAATCAACTACCGCAAGATTAATATACTCTTTTCGTTTTATTTACTTAGCTTCTATATAAAAAATTAATTGTTCACTTTTACAAATTAAGAAAATTTTATTATTTGTCATTTGATAGCTGAATAAAATTTAAGTAATTTATATATTATCTTTTGTAATTTATACGACGTTTAATAAATAGATAAGAAATAAGTTATATATATATAAAATTAATATGATATTTGATTGACAATTCAAAAAATCGTATAACTAATAATACATATATTAAAAGTTATGAAAATATCTATATACTATTATATGCATGATAAAAGATGAAATAAACTAATACATATATAATTAATCCATACATAAAATAATACACCCTCAGGTAGAAGATTCCAAACCCCAAGTATCAACATCTTGTGGTCATTTTCTTTCCTTTTTTTAAAGGACGATAAGATAACATCATTATTGTCAAAGCAATAAGTAAATAAACTACCACAAGATTAATATAATACTTTTTTAGTGTTAAATAAGTATTATTTTAATCTTTTCCCATCTATTAAGAAAAATAACACAATAAAAACTATTGAGTAAACATATTTTATAATACAGTAAAACCTCTCTAAATTAATATAGGCGGGACCATAAAATATTATTATTTTATAAAAGTATTATTAAATCGATAAATTAATATTTATTAATTTAAAGAGTGTTCGACATCGAAAAAATTATTCAGGGATGGAATCTCAAAGAATTTGAAAAAACCCACTTGTAAAAACGCCATTCATGAACTTGAAGTCATGATTAATGATATCGGTTACCGCAATAAAATGGGCGTTAATAACCTATTGGATGGGTGAAAATGATACATGTTCAGAGGTCCAGAGCTTAGAACAAATTGTGGATATCATTGGAAAAACAATATTGATGATAAAGTTGAAGATGATACAATACATTTGGAACCAGTTACGGGTAAGGAAACACTTGCATCTAGAACTCTTCACAATTTTATGGTGCAATTAGAAAAGACAACACCAAAACTTTTGGATGCAATAAGAAAAGTTAGAGATGAGCTTCAACAGATTTAAATTTTAACAAAAAATAGAACATAATAGAATCACATTTCACTAAATTTTCTTAGATATATTTATACTTTTAAAGAATTATTAATTTATAGTATTAATGGGACCATATATTTATATAGGGTCTTCTGAAAATATATTATCTTATTATATTATCGAAATGAGTGATTTTTAAAATTGGCCCAAATCAGGACCGGAAAAAATTATTATGTTAGAGAGATTATTAATTTAGTGAGGTTTTACTGTATAAGAATGTAACTAGAAACAACACTAATTAACATCTTGAATTTTTAAAATAAATTATTTTCATTTTTTAAAATTGAAAAAAAAACCGACACTTATTTGGAAATAGGAAGAATATAATTAAATTGATCATGGCTTATTTGACTAATTTTTTTTTAAAGAAGTGCTAGTTTTTAAAAAGTGAGATGTTTAATCAAATTTTTGAAAGAAACTAAGTGTTTTTTTATCGAATATCTCCAAAGGTACCAAAAAAAAGTGTTTTTAGGAGTAACATAAGTTGTTAAAAATAGTTTTCTTTAAAAATATTTTTTTCTTTAAAATACACTTTTAAAACGGTTGGTCAAGCTTTCTTCTTCGCTACTCTCAGCGTATGATAGCATGAGCTGCTAACGTGTGACAACTGACGGAATAGCGAGAGAAAGGAAGAAAAATGAAGTACCCAAACTGATGGTGACGCCGGGAAGGATGGAGCATACAGATCTGGGAAGAAAAATAAGAATGGATGATACAGCAGGGAAGGAACCAATGGAACAGTGGCCACCTCTTCCTTCAAAGGAGGTAACCACTAAATCTGTCGGAGTAACACAACTGGAAATGAATGGAGACAAAGAATCTCAAGACGAAACAAGTAGTAATCAACTAGGAGAAATGCAAGGCAGTGACAAACAAGACCCGAAGGAAGTAGAGCCGACAAAAAAATGGGTAAATTTCTTCAACTCAAGTAGGTTGTCAGCTAAGGAGATGAGTCTGAGCTATATAACACCAGCCATGAAGAATGCAGAAAAAGTAATTGAGCTGAAGAAGGAAGAAATTGACAAAGCAACAGAGGAGTGGAATCAAGCCCTCATTCTCTATGTTGTTGGGGAATCGCCTACCATAGCTACGATGGAAAGGTACATAGCTTTGCAAGTTAATAGTGTGAGTAAGCCTAAGGTGTACTACCATAATGATGGATACTTTTTAGTGAGATTGGATGATAGAAATGAAGTGTTGTACTCAGGACCACACTTGCAAAAAATCGACCCATTATTGTGGAGGTTTGGAGTCCTAAGTTTGATTTCAACAAGGAAGTGTTGCAGACAGTACCGATTTGGGTGAAATACCTCAATTTACCTCTGAGTTGCTGGAGTAAGGACTCCTTGAGCAGGATTAGTAGTGGTTTAGGAGAACCATTATATGCAGATGAATGCACTACTAAGGTTGATCGAATATCGTTTGCGCGAGTGCTCATTGAAATGGATGTGGCCAGGGAATTGCCTAGGAAGCTGAAAGTTGAAGATCCTAATGGTAGGGTATTTGAGCAAGTAGTACAATATGAATGGGTACCAGAGTATTGTGCTAAATGCATGCAGGTGGGGCATAAATTTCATGGGAAAGAAGGGGTGAAAGTACAGGTAAAGAAGGTAACTAAATGGCAACCTAAGGTGGATGCTAGTAAAGCAGGGGAGGTAAAGGTTCCAGTAACCAAGGAACAAGTAGCAGCAACTCTATAGAAGACATGGAAACAAACACCAACAAAGGCAACAGGAAGAAGTGCAAGCAAACCACATAATATGCAAGTGATGATGCAGAATAGGTTTGATACTATACATGTATATGACCAAGGAAGTACAAGTCTGGAGGATTGCCAACATATGCACAGAAAGGGTGAGGGTGATGAAATGAACACAAGTGCATATGCAGCTAGTCACTTGGAACATTAGAGGACTAAATAAACCTCATAAATACAAGGAATTAAGGTTGTTTATGAGGGAAAATAATGTTAGTATTATAGTTGTACTAGAGCATAAAATAAAGGAAGAGATAGCTAATAAAATAATTCAGAAAGTTGCTCCTGGGTGGAGATATGAAGGGAACTATTCTTATACTACTAAGGGTAGAATTTGAATTTTATGGGATCCTAGATATGTGGAATGTGTAGTGGGAAGTAAGTCTGCTCAATACATACAAACTAACATAAAGCTCAAAGGTAGTGGATTGGAATTTATATTTGTGGCAATTTATGGGTTAAATACAATTCAGGACATAATGGTATTGTGGGAGGAGCTGAGGGGAGTGGTTGCTATAGCTCAAGGACCCTTGTTGTGCATGGGGGATTATAATGCAGTATTGAAAGCTGAAGACAGACCACAAGGTAGTCAAGTACAAGATATAGAGGTGAAAGACTTCAATGACTTCCGAGTAGACACTGGTATGCATGAGTTGAAAACAGTTGGGGGCACATACACTTGGACAAATGGTCACATTTGTAGCAGGATAAATCGGGCTTTAGTGAATGCTGACTGGATGATACAAATGCCAATTATGGAGGTTACTATACTCAGATCAGGGGTGTCTGATCACTCCCCTCTAAAGATAGTACTAGATAAGATGTGCAACAAGAACTATAAAGCTTTCAGATTTTTTAACTGTATTGTAGACCATACAAGGTTCCTACCATTAGTAAAGCAAGCATGGCAAGGAGGAGATAAAGGGAGCATGAAAGAAGTCTGGAGGAAACTTAAAAGGGTCATCAGAGCCATCAAAGTGTTGAATAACACTGAATTCAGGAGAGTTGGGGACAAGATTCAGCCTATTAGAACACAGCTTCATCAAATCCAACATGACATGCTAGATCACAATCAAGTGCAAGCTAACAAAGACCAAGAAAAGGCACTGAAACAACAACTGGAGAAATGGAGTTTAATTGAGGAGAGTGCTATGAGACAAAAGTCAAGGGTACAATGGTTGAGCCTAGGAGATGCAAACACAAGTTATTTTTTTGCTCACATGAAGAACAGGCTGGCACAAAATACTATAACTAGTCTTACAACTGTTGCAAGGATAAGTGTACATTCTCAAGAGGAAATTGAAAAGGAGGTTATTGCTTTTTATAAGGAAATGCTTGGTCAGACTGCACCTAGGCTGCCGAGTGTGGATAAACAAATAATGAAGGAAGGTGGAAAGCTCAATAGAAAACAACAAATGAAATTAGCAGCTCTAGTTCCAAGAGAGGAAGTGGAATCTTCTTTGCAGGGGATAAATGATCTCAAAGCACCAGGGAAGGATGGACTCAATGTTGTGTTTTTCAAGAAAGCATGGCCAGTGGTGGGAGAGGAGGTAATCAATGCTGTCCTAGAATTTTTTAATACAGGGGTAATGTACCAGGCAATCAATTGTACAAGTGTAACCCTCATTCCTAAGGTGCAGAATCCAACCAAAATTAGTGAGTATAGACATATATCATGTTGCTCTATGTTATATAAAATCATAGCTAAAGTCATCACTGCAAGGCTAAAACCTGTTATGGAAACACTAGTGGAGCCAAGTCAGTCAGTTTTTGTACCAGGGAGGGCTTTGAATGATAATGTGATACTGAGTCATGAATTGGTTAAAGGGTATGGTAGGCAAGGAATTTCCAGGAGATGTATGATGAAGGTGGCCATGAGGAAAGCACATGATTCCTTGGAGTGGACATACTTGGAGAAGATACTGGGAGAGCTTCAAATTCCAGCTAAAGTCATACAATGGATTATGCAATGTGTCACAACAGTCACTTATTCTATCCAGGTAAATGGACATAGCACAACACCTTTTAAGACAAAGAGGGGAGTAAGACAAGGAGATCCAATGTCTCCTTACTTTTTTGTGCTAGCCATGGATTACTTGACCAGAATTTTAAAGACCTTGCAAACAAATCCTGAGTTTCACTACCATTCTAGATGGAAAAGGCAGAAAATAGTACAATTGAGTTTTGATGATGATTTGCTGATGTTTTGTAGAGGTGACCTAAAATCAGTAAAATGTATTAGCAAGTGTTTTATGATGTTCTCTAAAGCTTCTGGTCTGGTTGCAAATGTAGAAAAAAGTAGTGTTTATTTTGGAGGAGTCAAAAAGCAACACCAAGAGGAGATTCTACAGGAGTTACAATATGTGAAAGGAGAATTGCCATTTAGGTATCTTGGAGTTCCATTGAGTACAAAAAGGATATCCATAGTGCAATGTAAGCCTCTACTGGACAGGATGCTACTCATCAAAAGTGTTCTGTATGCAATCCAAATGTTTTGGGCTCAGATTTTTGCCCTTCCAAAGAAATTTATCCAAGCAGTGGAGAGTATGTGCAGAAGATTTTTATGGGCATGAAACATTGAGACATTCAGGAAAGCATTAGTTTCATGGGACAAGATGTGTTGGTCAAAAGCAAGTGGAGGAATGAATTTTCTTAATGTATACACATGGAACAAATCAGCAATTGGTAAGTTGTTGTGGAACTTATGCCAGAAAAAAGACAAATTATGGGTTGTACGGATACACACTTACTATGGAAAAAAAGGTGTCTGGAACATACAGGCTCAGCAAGCCTCTTGGGTGGTACAGAGGATACTGAAGGCTGCAAAACATTTACAAGAGGCAGGGTTCACTGAGGTAGACATAAGTAATATGACACAGTACAGCATTAGCAAAGTGTATTGGCATATGAGAGGTACAAAGGAGAAGGTAGAGTGGAGATCACTAGTGTGGATAAACTTTGGAGCTCCTAAGTGTTTATTCATCATGTATCTGGCAGTGAAAGGAAGGCTTGCAACAAAAGATAGATTGGCAAAGTGGGGAATAATGCAAGTACTAACCTATCCCTTATGTCAACTAATGAATGAAGATCATAATCACATTTTCTTCCAATGTGCATATGCAGCAGAGGTGTGGAGGAGTATACTGCTTTGGCAAGGAATAAAAAGAAGTATAATGAATTGGACAAATGAGATACAATGAGCAGTACAGTATATGAAAGGAAGAAGCAGCAGGATCCTTGTGTATAGAATGGCAATGACAAACACAGTATATCATATATGGTTAGAGCGCAATGCCAGGATATTTCAACAAAAACAACAGCAGCCAGTAAGCTACTTGAACAAACATATAATTTAGGATATTCATGGGAGAGGCATTAGATATCCTAGAATAGCTACTAGATTACGCAATTTAAATACTTACCCATAGGAATAGCTAGCAGATATGAGACTTTGGTTTAGCAAGGATGGAGCTTATGTCCATACCGGCTAATTTCTTTGTTTTGTAACGTTCACTTGGTAAATAAAATGTTTACTTATCAAAAAAAAAAAAAAAAAAAAGTTGGTCAAATACTAATTGTTGCTGAAAGTGCTTTTAAATTTATTGGGTAAACATAAATTGCTTTTTATCAAATATACTTTTTTTGAAAAAACACTTTTCAATATAAGCTGATTTTAGAAGTTATGACCAACCAAACTTTTAGTTCCAAAAAAATAAGTTGAAGGAAGATGATTGGATATCTATTTGTAAGAAACTCGTCAATGTTATTCCCTTTGTTTTAATTTATGTGACACATTTTTTTTATATTTAAATAATAACTTAATTTTGATTTTTCATGTTACTTTAATGAGATTATAAAGAGTTAGATAAAGAAAAAAAAAACAAAGATAAAGAGTGGACTTGTCCATGCACTCTCTTTATCCGGAATGACGGCCTAATCCAATTTTGATTTTGTCATTATAAAATAATATTTCTTTTGAAACATGGACAATATTAAGATGGAGGCTAAACATTAGATGAAACAATGATTTGGGATGACTTTGATTTTGTTGTCATGTTAAAGAAAATAGACCTTGTTTAATTCAATCTCTAAAGTTAAATTTATGAGGCGTGAGGTTTCTCAAATCGTATAAAGAGTTCAAAATGTTTATGAGAATTTTTTTAATTTTGATTAACACTAAAATTTATAAAAAGAAAAGTTAAAGAATTTTTTTAAGACCGATCAAATTCATTTTCTTTGCGTTGAAAGATGAATGTGATGGATGAGTACAAGTGTACGTATAATCTATATATTAAAAGAAAAAAAATTATACAAGTGAGCAAAAGGTTTATACTTTAGAGTTTCTCCCATGAACAAGATTGAAAGATCTTATATTGCCTTTTTGGATTTTCTTATACCTTCTAAGAGACTTTTGGTGAAATGAATGCATGCTTAGCATTGGAAAGACTATCTAGTAACACGTATCTACATAATAATGTTTTGCCTGAAACAAATTGGGAACAGGCTGATGCAAGACTCGAAATTGATTGTTGATTTCTCTGAAAGTCATTGTGAAGATGTCTAACTGTAAGATGACTTTTCCTTTTCCTGAGGAAAGGTCCTATAGGAATCCTAGTCTCGAGAAAACTTTACATGGGCAGATGTTGAAGCATCTCACATCACATTGGGAAAGATCCTTCCCAATCTCCCCAGATTGTAACAATACACTTTCTTAGTCTTGATTTTACCATGTAACAAACTTCCTTCCCATAGCTCACATTGGACTCAACACAATCACTTCATTCTAGTTCTTTCAAATTAGAAAATAATGCATCTCACCAAAGGGCAACTGTAAAAAGTCAATTACTAGACGCACGGAGAAATTGCTTAGGGAGCTAGTGACCTGGCCTTCTCTTTAGAAGTTAGCCAGTTTTTAAAAATTAATTCAATGTTTAAGATATTGATTTTGATTTTTAAAAAGTGGTTATTTGTGTAACGAGTCAAAAGTACTGTATGCCATACTTCTTGGGCCATTACATTAACTTATAAAAATAAAGGAAAATTACGCGGTTAAACAAACTTATACTACTTAATTACTCATCATAGTTATAGTTTGCTATAATTACCATTCCGGACTAACATTAATCATTAATTACGTGGGCTAACTTCGAGTTTGTATAATTAATCACGTTTGTATATGTATAATTCACAACTAAAAATTCTTTGTTTGATTTGTATTTGTATATGATGGATTGTATTTGTATATGACGATGATTTCCTTTGGTTTTTCAGTTTTGTCATCATATACATTCAATCTTTTTTTGTATAACTTTTTAAAGTTTGTATAAACGTGTAGTTTTCGGATTTTGTATAATATAATTTATATAATGTAATTTGTATAATATATTTTGTATAATTGTTTAAAGTTCATATGTTTATGTTTGTATCAATTCGTTATTTTGAGTTTTATTATATTTGTATAATTCCAGACTTTATATTACTCAATTATACAAAAACACGCGAATTATACAAACGTACTTGTGAATTAGTCCTCTCTCTCGCCTCTCTCCTCCCTCTCCCAATCTCTCTCGCCAGAATATACAAATACATATGTATAATATACAATTATCTAACCGATATACATATACAATTCACCTCTCTCCCACTCTCTGCCCTCTCTCGCTCGCCACTCTTCTCCGTATAACATGTAGCTACGAATCGTAATTAACAAACTATAGTTATGGAGCGTAATTAGGCTATTTTTGAGTGACTATATGTTATTAATTAAATAAAACTTCTTCAATCAACTTATCTTATAAAAAAATTGATGATGAAATAGTATGTGAAAGTTCTTCGAAAAATAGGGATATTATTTTGCGTTGCTACACAAAATTAAATCCATTTTGAGACATTTAATGTAACTTAATTTATACAAGATTAAATTTTCTTTTTTAAAAAAAAAAAAAACCTCGTATCAAATTTATAATTAAATTAGATATATATTTTTAAAACGGGAAGTAATATAGTAATATACTTAGGTGCAGAAAAAGAAAAAATTACACTAACAGGTGACTCGACATACGTGGCAGAATCAGAGAACAACATGTTACACACACCATCCAAAATACTGCCAAGTGTCTAATTTAGTACTTTTGAAAACCAACCGCCTCTTCTAATTTTTATTTTTATTTAAAAAAAAAAAAAACCGCCCTTTTTATATATCTTGCTTATTTCACTCCATTTTTTCATTACACAGTTGAGAAAAATTTCCCAAAATTTACTTTACTACTAACTAAAATTGTTTGAAATTACAAAGTATAGCTCTTTTTTTGAGGATTCAGTTCTACAAATGGAGAAGAGGAGATCGTTGTTTATACTATGGGTAGCGGCGATGATGATTATGTGTTCGTGTTGGATGGAGGAGGAAGAAGAGGCGTCGGAGAATGCGAAGCGGAGAACGAATTTGGGTACAGGAGAGGTGAAAATCGAAGGCGAAAAGGCTATGCATAGTGCTAAAGAGAAAGCAAATTCTTTGAGTGATTGGGCCTCTGCCAAATTCTCCCAGTAAGACAATTCCTCTGTTTTTTTATTTACTAGCTATAATATATATATATATATATGAACATGTCTAGCACGGATCACATATTTACTTTAATCTTTAGGTATCAAGAAGATGCGAAGGATGTAGCATCAGATGCTAAGGACACTATAAGTTCTACTGCGTATGGTAATTTTCCCTTTCCTCTATGAGGATTAAGATGATGCACCAGGAAATGCGCTTCGCAGCATCTTAACATTTTGAAAGAGTAACTAATGATCAGTTTTGCTGGCAGGAACTCAAAGAGAGGCGGCTCAGAAGGTTAGTGGAATGGTAAACATGGCATCTGACGCGAAGAATGTTGCTTGCGAGAAGGCAAATCAAGCAATGGATGCAGCAGCTGAAATGGCTCATCGCGCCACTGAGAGAGGGAAACATAGTGCATCCAATGCATATGACTATGCATCGGAGAAAGCAGGTACGACAACAACAAATCCAGTGAAATTTCACTTTGTGGGTTTGGAAGGGCACACAGACCTAACACTGAGTCTCTTACTTAGCTGTGCTGTTCTTTGTAGTTGTATATAATATTTTGTTGTGGATTTCCTGTTTGGCAGGTAATATCGATTATAAAGCGAAAGAGAGCGTTCACTATGCTTATGACTCTGCCTCTGATAAGGCAGGCCATGCAATGAACACGGCCACTGACATGGCAGCCAATGCCAAAGAAGGAGCCAAACATAAAGCTTCCGAGGCCTATGATTTCGCCACTCAGAAAGTGGATGATGGAATGAACACAGCTTCCCAAATGGGAAGGGAAGTGCAAGATAAAGCTAGCCATGCCTATGGTTTTGCCACTGACAAAGCAGGTCAAGCCATGGACAAGGCTTCAGACATGGTAGGTGAGGCCAAGGATCGCGCCAAAGACCTTTATAGATACACATCTGATAAGATGAATCAAGCAAAAGACATGGCTTCTAGTAGTGCAGCTCATGCAAAAGACGCAGTGGAAGATAAAGCATCCGAGGCCAAGGATAGCGCCAACGATGCTTACAGGTACATGTCCGATAAGTTGAATCAGGCCAAAGACACGGCATCTAGTAGTGCTGTTAATGCAAAAGACACGGTGGAAGGTAAAGTGTCGGATGCCTACAACCAAACCGTAAAAATGACTACTGATAGAAGTACTATTGATGCAAAAGACTCGACGAGGGATGCATTGGTCCAAGGGAAAGATAAAACTGATGACAAATATGAAGATGCAAAATCGAAGGTTTACGAAACATATAAATCTGCCAAGGATACTATGAATGAGCAAGCCAAGGAAAAGTATGAAGATGCCAAAGAGAAGGCCTCAGATGCTGCTGGCAACCTTGGCCAAAAGATGAGAACTGGAAGCACAGAACTATGAGGAATCAGTAGTCACTTTTTTATCTCTTCTGCTTTTTTTTTCTCAACTTCATTTCTGTATGTTCTTTGTTTAGGTTGAAAACACGAGAGTTGCTTTTTTCATCTCGATTGCTCTTGTTGATACAGTTTTATGTCTTTCATCTAAGGATCTTTAACCGCGAAAAAGCAGATGGCGAAAAAGCAGATGGATCTTAGTTTTCAAAATTTATGATCAAACGTTATTTTTAGAAAACAGCTTAGCTAATCAAGAACTATATATGTGCATTACGTCCTGTACTCTTAACCACTAGACCAAGCCTTGGCTGTACCCAAGTTATTACTTTGATTTCTTCCCCTGCTTCTTTTTTATAACTTCATCAATGTGCATAATACCTTTGCCTTCATAAACTTCAGGAGGTTTACAACTCCTTGCTTCAAGAAGAGGCAAATTGCTGTACCCTCTCCTCGTCAATACCGGCATAGCATATGATATTGGGTTTGAAATACAACACACGAACTGCAGGTGGAACGGTCAGTTCAACCTCATGGCTACAACCAAGCCTGAGGTATAAGAGACGACCTTGAGATTCTGCTTTTGCTTTGTAACCAACCCCAACAATCTTGAGAAAACGAAAGAATTTAGCTTCCATTGGGACTAAAGTTATCGATCAGCTGAAATGATATGTAATATGCAGAAAACTACATCAATAGAGTATAACAATAATAACAACTACTACACCTCGATTTCAAGCAAAGTTGAGTTGGCGAGATAATCAAGTTGAGTTGGCGAGATAATCCTAATTGTCCATTTCGCTCTATTTAAGCTCGTCTAAGTCCAATATCAGATAAACAAAATAAATGGCAGTAGAAGTTTCTGTATATTTTTTATAGGCACAGAAAGCTACATCAACCAGAGTTAAAAGAATATTGAAGGCCAAAGGTAAAAAGACTAGAGATTCATTAACATTGTTGAAAATGCAGATATCAAAATCTAATAGAAATTGAGAAAATAGATTCATATTTTCAGATTTTCTGCAAATCAATATGCACGTCAAGTGAGGAAAAGGTACCTAATTCCTAAACATTGTCAAACGGAGAAGGCATCAGCAGCTACAACGATCAGTGCTGTGGCCAATTATCTCTTACATTGGATGCGTACCTCTAATAGATCAGCTCAATTAGACCGGCCACAAATGTTCCCGAGGCATTGGAAGGTTAACACTTTTAAGTAGCTGCCTGATATGTATTCTGTGTTCTGCAAACTTGTTAAGTCCGAAATACCATTCACCTCGCTCATCAGCTGGTGATTCGTAGTGCACCTAACGGTGTGTCATAGTTATCCGATTCTTGTAATAGTGGGAGGTAAGTACAATAGCAAAATACGCCCATGCTCATCTAGACACCACTATTATCAAAAAAGCAAAACAAAAAGAGGGTAGCAACCTGCAACCGCAACTATGAATTCAGCTAACTTTGGAATATTTGGAGCAAGTACCTATCTGTATTAATAATTGGTAATCTTGGTACAACAACAATATCTAATCCCAAATGGTGTCACAGAAGGTAGAATGTACGCAAATTTTATCCTTACCTTATGGAGGTAGAAAGACTATTTTCGAAAGACCCTCCGCTGAAGCAACACATAGCAAAACCAATTTTAAAAAGATAAAATACAGAAGTAAAGCAGGCAAAACAAGTACTAGAGAAATAATTACATAGCATATACAAAAGTAGAACAGTAACAACGACAGAAAAATACAATGACCGAAGCAAAGAAACAACAGGTAGTAACAAAAATCGAAGTTCAAAGGACTACGAGACTAGTACTAATACTACTAGTATGCAAGGAGATCAAAATCATTTCTTTAGAATTTCTTTTTTCTTTTATAAGTAATCAGTTCTTAGAATTTCATACCAATTGCTGAAAACTCAGAATATGATGACACATATTTCATCTTTTATGACTTCAGTTCCCCTTTTTTTCCTTTTTCTGTAGCTGAAGTTTTCTAAGATTTGACCACTAAATTGAACCCTCTATCAAATAGTAATCCAATACAATAATAACATATCTAGCGTAATCCTATAAATGGGTACGAAGAGGTCAAAATGTACCTAAATTTTACCTCTATCTTTGCAGTTAGAGAACCTGTTTTCTAAAGACCCTCTCTCAAAAGAGAAGTTATTTGAAGCATGGATCAAATACAACAACATGCACAATATAATCTCACGATTAGGGCATAGAGAGGGTAAGATGTACCTAGACCAGTGACGGAGCCAACTTATGTGAATGGGTGTATCGGAAAATTACACCGTTTAACTAGATTAAAATTTTAGTTTTATTTATAAATACAATAGGTGTCCACCCCTAAATAAAATTACTGACTTCGCTACCGATTCAGACTTTACTGCTGTGTGCAGTTAGAGAGACTATTTTCGATAGAACTTCAGCTCAAATACACACCTTATTCCTACCTTTGCAACCCTAGCTCAAAAGAGAAGTTATTCGAAGCAAGGATTACATGAATCAAATAAGAACCATATTCTTATGATAAATAGTTGTAATTTTTTTATAATAGAATCTTACATAAAATTGATTAATAGCAAATAATAATACATATTTTCCAAATAAAACAAACAAACACAAGGGGAAACTCACAATTTCTGATTTGGCCGCCGATAAATGGAGAAAATACCAAAGATAACAGTCAAGGGAGAGTGGTGACAGTTTCCGCAGGAAATTTGGAATCGATCTGCTTGATTTTTGAAGATTTGAGTTGAAATTGACACTTTGAAATTATCAGTACTGACATTAAAAGGTTGAATATCAAATTTAGAATTTGATTGAAATAGAAATAAAAATGCGTTGTTGAAATTTTGCACAGAAATTTATATTACCTGCCAAAATTATAAGAAGGCATCAATGTTTTAAAAGTGCGGGTATGAGGTGAGACGTTTTATGCGATATGAAACGAGACGTAAGTTCTGAAATGGGCGTAAGTCTTACGATTTTTGAAAAAAACTCAAATATGTCGTAGAACTTTGAAAAAAGGTTCATCTATAATCTATACCATCCGTTAGAAATGTTTGACTCATCTATGTCATTTTAGTTAACAAATAATGACCTGAATAAGCCTTTTTTTCATAAGAAAATGACATTCATGAGCTAAACTTTTAACGGATGTCATAAATAAGTCTTTTTTCGAAATTCAATGATGCATTTGAGCCTTTTTGCCTTTTTTAAAATTTAATATCAAGTCAAAATAAAAAAAAATAATTAAAACAAAGGTCTATTTGGAGGAGCTACTAGAGATGATACAAACTCTACTTAGATTAACATTTTATGAAGACAAATTTCGAGAGTAACTTTGCCAACAAAGTTTAGAAAACTAAGAAACAAATATTTAATATATTTTATCCCTCCTAAAATTTAAATCATAATCTTCAAATTTGCACAAAGCAAGTGAGCCATTATCACAGCTCACCAAACCTCATAGGTCACATATTAATTTAAGAAGAGTTTGATTACCAAATTGACATTAATTGTTTGTTATACTTATCTCTTAATTAATCAGACTAAAAAAGGGGACTATGTGGGAATCTTATACTATATTGATCCACTATCTATTATAATTTAATGGATTATGATTATAAACAATTGGTGATTAAAATAAATACTAACTAAAGTTATCTTTACAAAAAGAAAATGACAAAACTGATTCCTCATCTTTTTGGAGTAGTAGATTTAAAATAATATTTTAAATATGTATTTGATAAATTCAAATTCTTTAAGTTTGTCAAAAAGTGATCATTTTCGTTCTTCTGATATACTTATCAAATTATAATTATTAAATTTAATCAGAATTGTAAATATAAAAAATATTTAATGGAAATATATATGTTTTTGTTCTTTTTTCAAATTATTATGCAATTTTAGGTGTTATTTTGTTAATTTTTGTCTCTTTTTTTTTTTTTTTTTTTGTGTTTGACGTAATTTCTTATTATGTGATTACTGTAATTTTGATAAAATTTCTGGTATTTCTATTTTTTCTTTCTTAATGCCAATTTAATGTAGCAATAAAAGTTCGATAAATATTTAAAAGAAACCAAACATTGAATTCTCACATCGTTTGTGGATAAAAAATATATTATTTTTTAACAAAAATATAAATTTGGGGTTAAGGGAAGCAAAAATAGGAAAAAAACTTACGACCTAGAGAATCGAATGCTTACCAACACGATGAAAGATTAAATAACCAACTAACTGAAGTATTACAATTTTTCAAAAAATAAATAATAATTTTCCTATATGCTTTAAAATAATTTTTTTGTTAGCTAATTTTACGTTGAAGGTTCATTTCTTAATTCATTGCTAAAGCATTTTTGTCTTTATATATACAACTATACAAGTACTTGTACTTGCTATTTGGCAGCGTGTTACGTATAGTGGTCACTACCAGACAACTTTTTATAACTATAAAAATCACCACTTGTTTTAACGTCAAGCGTTACACAGAGTCCGTGAACTTTGTGCGCAATTGGACCTAGATCCTTTTTTATTTTAATTTTTAAAAAAAGATCGAAAAAGAAAAAATGAGAGACGAAATTATAAGATTGGAGAATATAATCCTCACTAATAACATGATATTTCTTTTGTTTTAATTTAATTAACTTTTAAAATTTCAATTTTATCGCATAAATTCAACTGATAGTTGAGATAACTAATGCACATTCAAATTTCGTTGCTTTTGGAAAACCAAAAATAAACCATGGGATATATATAGAGAGTAGTAGAAAGAGGGAGGGTATTTAGAGAAAAATTAGGCGAGATGACTTTGGGACTGATCAATGCAAATCCAGTGGTTCACGCCAAGAAGGAAAGAATCGCTCGTGTAGATGATCTTCCTCACGCCGTTGATCCTCTTGAAATTTATGATATCCTTTTCTTCTCTCTCCTATATATATTATTTTTTTGAATGCTTCAGCTAAATCGGAGTTCATAGCTGTAATTTCGACTCCCACAGAAAATTTATTTGAAGAAACTTAGCTACTTATTTCAGTTTTAGTATGTTGATTTGCTGAAATTTGGAGTTACTGTGTTTTTTTGTAGATTGTGAATTTCTCTCTCGATTTTTACATTTTTTTGCGATTTCTCTGTGTTTTGAATGCTCAGCGAAATCGGAGTTTATTGCTGAAAATTTCTACGGGAGAAAATGAGTAAGAAAAAAAAAAGAAGAAAAACTTAGATATTTCAAGTTTTAGTTTTTTTTTTTTTTTAAATTTATATAATAAAATTTGGAATTGCGATTTTTTTGTAGTTCAAATGTTTTGTAATTTAATGTCATCCTCTTGCTATTCCTCTGTGTGTGTGTTTTTTTTTTAATGTTTCAGCTAAATTGGAGTTCTAGCTGCAATTTCAAAATTACGTTGTTTTAGCTGAAGATTTCTACTGGAAAAATTGAGTAAGAACAGGAAGAAACTTAGCCATATCATTTGGTTTGTTCATATTTTTTTTCCCACTTTTTTTTATTTACTAAAATTTGGAATTGCAATTTTTTTGTAGTTCAAATGTTTGTGAATTTACTATGATCATTTTTTGCCATATCTCTGTTTTTTTGATTGAGTGAAATTTAGAGTTTGATTTTCTGTAATTTAATTGTTTGTTGAATCTACTGAGTCTGAAGTTGATGTGATCCTTGATTTAAAAGTGGATACATTTTGTGAGGGATATAAGAGATCCGGAGCATCCATATTCTTTAGAGCAGCTGAGTGTACTCTCCGAGGAGTCCATAACTGTTGACGAGAAGCTTGGACGCATTCTGTATGTTCATTGTGACCTTCCATTCCTATATTAGCTTGTTTATTATATATCCAAATAAAATATTGCTTGTTTATTCTTTTCGTTTCCAAATAAGGGAGGAAAAAGGGGAGAAACGTGACGTGTTTTAGCCATATCTTGTTCGATTGACTGATTGGTGAGTCGTGTAAACTTATAGTTAGTCATATAAGTCATCTTCACTCTAGTCGCAACAACAACAACAACAACAACATACCCAATGATCATCTTCACTCTAGTCACTGTTGAAAATCCAGTGTATTTGTGTTGGAGTTAATTTTTTCGTGCTCACTGCTTAGAATTCATTTAATTGTTTCTTTTTTCTGAGTGCTCTGTATTGCTTTCCTTATTAGTTGTCATGTTTTCTTCGCTGTCGTATTTTCTTTCAAATAACTACTTTGATTTGCTATACTTGAGCCGAGGGTCTTTCGAAAACAAACTCTCTTACCTTTGCGAGGCAGGGGTTACCTTCCCAGAACCCACTAGTAGGATTACAATGGGTATGTTGTTATTGTTGTATTGTTTAGAATTCATGAACAGTTTTGCCATAAAATGAGTTGGACTTCCAACTTTGTTGAGGTAACTATTTTATTTTTTTTGGAGTTTCACCACCCTTATTTCACTCTACTAGCGATGTGATGTCATGTACTCCGAGTTATGCTTTAATTTACGCTTTGTGGAATTTGAAACTGATGAATAAAATCAATACAATTTTACCAGAATATACATCTTATGTCCAAAGATTTCATGTTTACTAATGT
The DNA here is from genome assembly GCA_029582245.1 of Solanum etuberosum. Taxonomy (NCBI): domain Eukaryota; kingdom Viridiplantae; phylum Streptophyta; class Magnoliopsida; order Solanales; family Solanaceae; genus Solanum; species Solanum etuberosum. The sequence goes on from JAJONR010002714.1 coordinate 49,048, forward strand.
GGAAACAGTTACCTGGTTCACTATCTTGAGTTGACAATATCCTAGATTCCTGTGCAACTTCCTATAAGTTTTGGTAAACAAATATGTTTCTGTGATTAGTGAAATAGGGCAGAAGAACCCAAAAATACAAGATTAGAGCAAAATAGCTTCTAACTTTGTAAACTAGACTTGTGATTAAAAAGCTGTTTCCCCCCTTCTTTTTACAGCAAAATGAAGTTGTCTACTATGATCCTTTGCTATCTTTCATCTGTGAAAGCGTTGATTGGGTGCTATATAAGATATTGTGTTGAGCCTTAATATTTCCATTTTGTTTGGCACTGTTTTCTTATGAGTCCATCCCTAAAAGATTGTTACATTTCTATATTAGAAAACAAATAATGTTAACGAAAAGCTTTTATAGCCACATAAATGTAATGACATTTTAAAACAGCAAGTTTTAAAGTCTGCATATTTTCTTAAACTTCGTGCGGAGTCAAATTATTCCAAACAAACTGGAACAGAGGGAGTAATGAACAAGTTACTCATAATTCCTTAACTCATCTTTCTTTTGCTTATTTATCTACATTTTCTTAAAATTATTTGTAGGATAACTTTCACCCCAACCATCCAGCACTGTACCATGGCAACTGTCATTGGCCTCTGTTTGAGAGAGAAGTTGAAGAATTGCTTCCCTTCACATTTTAAGGTGGCGTTCCTATCTCTACTTGGATCGAAATAAGGTCGTGTTAGATTTTGGCTGTTCATAGTAGTCTATTGACTTAATTAATCTGAGTAAAGAATATCTAGTTTTAGACTTTTCCGAAACATCTCCGATATACTTAGCAGAGGACTCCTTGTTTTAACGAGTAAAGGAGTGTATGTATTCAAATGAGCAAGGTAAAAATGGTGTATTATTAACTCGGAAAGAGCACGCGGGTGTACTTTTACTTTCAATTAGCATCCTGCAATAACTACTTGCAAGAATAACAAAGAAGGTGTAGTTTAAAAATCTCTTTTATTTTGATCTACGTATCTCAAAGTCTCGCATCCGTGATTACAACAACAACATAGCCAGTGTGGTCCTACAAAGTGGGGGTCTGGGGAGGGTAGAGCACGCAGACCTTACTCCTACCTTAGAAGTAGAGAGAGTCTGTTTCCGATGTTGTAACTTTCCTTGTAAAATTGAATGACATGTTAAGAAGCCAGCCACTTCTTACAGATTTTACATCTGCGACATATATTTGCTATGCTGAGATTTTGAAGTTTGGAGAGAGTTAAAGAGGAGGAAATTAGACAGAGAGTGAAAAAAAAAGGAGAGGGTGGGTGGGTGGGGGAGTGGGAAGAGAGACAGATCTATGGTAAGGAAATCTATTCATAAAGTGCAACCTCAACTTTTCAAGTGGTCTAAACAAAGTATATAAGATCTTAATTTGTATAATATCAGTTTTGATACCTAGTCAGATTTTTTCACATAATTGGAATGATCATCTCTGAATAAACAATGAGACCATTTCAAAATAATAGATAATATTGTTTCGTTAACTTTATAATATGATAAATAAAACAAAACAAAACGGTGGATCATTGTGATTATGGTTGCTTTTGTTATCTAAGTTCAAGCTCTCCTCAAACTATGTTCCCTATATTTGATGAGTTCCTGGAAGATAATTAAGATTGATAAAATTGACTTGCACTGCTAAAGTGTGATGCACAACTTTTATATATTTAATTTTCTCTTAAGTCCTTATTTTTGTTGTGTGACAGGTGGATATAAAAGTGTCTCCTGGATCTCATGCGGATGAAGAGTCAGGTAGAGTTAATTTTAGAGTACCTATAATTTTATTTGTATAGGAAATGAAACTTTTAATTGCGGCATAGATACAACATACAAGTGTTGGCAGAATCGGTCTGTGATTAGCTTCACCGAATCATTAAACATGGATGCTTCCAATTTATGTATTATGATCTTATAATGGGCGTTGAGAAATGTGTAAACTTCTCCACTGAGTTGAAAACACAAACTAGTGACAAGTTAACCTGCAAAATGCATCTAGTATTAGCTCTATTCTGGAGTAAATTTCACCAGTAGTCATTCAGCTTTGTGTTTAACACACAAAAGTCATTATTCTATCTTTTTAGTTACATAAAAGTCATACAACTTCTTAAATTAGATCCTTCAATGTTGAAGCATTTTCTATTACCATTCACTTGCAGTTAATAAGCAGCTGAATGATAAAGAACGGGTTGCTGCTGCCATGGAGAACCCAAATCTTCGCCAGCTTGTAGACGAGTGTCTCTATTCAAGTGAGCTTTAAACAAACTATGCCTTTCATTTCCTAACAAACTGTATAGTAGGTCAACTTGTCTTTAACAAATGCCATCTAGACATGGATTTGTTTTACGAGATTTTATCACTCTGATGCTAGGAGTAATATAATGATCAATCTGTTTGATAGTGTTGCTTAACATGAAGTGATTTATCGGTGACTTCGAGTAAGTCTACTTGCAATGTTCCTCAAGGCTGATGATAGTAGCTTTGATCAAGGAATATTACTACCTCTAAAATGTAAGCTACCATAAAAGTTTGTAAAATCTGCTTAACAACAATGGTGCCTGTTCTTTGTGTGGGCAAAATTTGTATAATATGAGAATTCCTCCAAACTTATATTTTATAGAAATATTTCTATCAGTATTACTAGACGGTAAGCTCCGATGGTGTCTTAGTTAAATGATCATCATCAAAAATATCAATCACTACTTCGATAGCTGATTTTTCCATTGGACATGGGGTTGCTTGAACTCTTTCTGTTGCCACAACGCGAGCTGGCGCAATTCGCGAGACATAATTTGAATCTGGTAGTGATTTTTTACGAATATATATCGTTAACATTATGATCACATATAATAAGAAGGCTAAGAAAATCAGAACAACATAAGGATTAATTAGCATCATTTTGATATTATTTTCGATGCGGATTAAAAATTTATATGAAAAACACTTAAAAGAAGTGTCAAGCAAGAGTTTTGAATATAGGAAAAAGGCAAGGGAAGGGTTTATAATTAAAGTCTTGATTTAGAAACCTATTAGGATTGGGATTAGGATTAACTAATTGTTTAAAAAGTATATGTCTTAAGTCTTTTTTGATTGGGAATTGAAAAAAATAGGAAACTTTTTAGGAATAGGAGTTGCGACATATCAAGGAAAAGCATGTAATAAAATTATGTATTATTTTTTTCTAATAAAATATTTTTATTTGTGATTTTATTAAAAAAAAAAAAGATTTAATTTTGTATGTGAATTTCTATGTCCTCTAACTTGACAAATATTATAAAAGCAATCATTTTTTAAATTTTTGTAGGATTATATAGGTATATTGTGTTAGTTAGAAATTAATTCACTGAGGTATGTTGTTGTAATCACTTTTTAATTCATTGCAGCTAGAAGTGTGAATAAATTTACTATATGGTTTAATTTATTTTTAAAAAAAAACATTTAACTCGCCTCCCACCTCATCTTGTTTTTTATTTTTCAAAAAATAGTTCCATCCCGCATAAAAAGCTCTCCTAGTACACCACCCTGATTATGAGTTCCCCATTCCACAATCTCCAATGGTGATATCTTTTTCAAAAAAAAGGGGGAAATCGAGAGGAGATTACGAGATGATGAATCAAACTCTCATCAACATAAAAATTCAAGTAACCAACCAACTGCATTACCAACATTACATTCTAAATGAATGATCTAGAATACTTTAATTTCCTATAGTTATAATATATATATATATTTCGAGCAAGAAAGTTTTACCCTCCAATGCTTCAATCCCTACTTGTCTTGTATGGGTTACATTCTAGTTTCTCACTACTTGTGTCTTATATTTGCTGTTTGGTAGAACATGTAAATAAATTGGAGTATAATTTATTTCTTTATCTCGATGATATTATTTGTTTATTGAAAATAAACAAATAATATCATCGAGATAAGAAATTTACCGCGATTTTTCATCAACTTGTTGAAGTTATGCAAATCGAAGAATTAGCCTTAGAAAAAATTGAAAAGATAATTAAATTAGTTTATTGGGCTTGTGGTTTGTTCTTTATGATATATATAAAAAAAATTATTTTTAATTTAAATTTATTTAGAAAATATTTGGATGTTCAATTGTTGAAATTCGAAAATTAAAATTGAAGTTACTATTATTATTTTACAAAAAAATAATAATTCAAACACACGTGACTGAAATTTTAATCAATTTTAATATATGTCCAAGTCAAACGTGATTTTGCAACTTAAATCGCTTACATTTGAATTGTTCCTAAAAACGAATAAATTTACAAAAAGATTTATAAAGTGGACACAAGTTGAATTGAAGGTTAGTGTAGATTAATGAGCTTACAGAAAGCACAATTAGAGGTTTAGATATATATAAGAGTTGTTAATTTAGAAACCTTATAGGAATGGGAGTAATTAGATATATAAACCATTTAGGAGTAGGATTAAGCCATTAAGGAAACTAATTAATGCATGTCCTAATTAATTAAACGGAAAAGGTTTAGATATATTTGTAGTATAAGTTGTTTATTTTGGAAACCTTATAGTAATCGGAGTAACTAAATATTACTAGAAATTTTCAATAATTGAGCTTCAATCTCCTTCTCAATCAACTTACCAAAAATACTTATTTTCTACCTTGTTTCATAATAACACTCCACTATTACTAACAACATATTCTTATTAATTTTTATTTCATAAATCCAACAGAGAATTGGGCGTTCAACCATTATTAAAGTTCGAAGCTTCAAAGTTTGAAAATCAAATTTTCGTATATAACTCTGTTTCGAGTGGATTTTGTTCCAAAAGGTCGATTATGAATTGAGGAGCTTAAATATGAAATTTTTGGGTGATTTAGTGTAGTGTTTGGAGGTATTTTTGGATGAATATGATGTTTGGATTCAAGAAAAAAGGCGAAGTCTGTCTATTTTTGTAGAATAATGTATAAGATTGTATAATACTGAATATGGGTGTATAAATATATTTTATAATTTTGTATAATATTGTATATGCAAATTTTAAAATATTTTTGTACAAATAAAATATGAAAATTTTGTATGTTGTTGTATGCCGCAGGTATATTATTGTATACCGAATTGAGTTTTAGGCTGTAATGTAAGTGTTGTGCTATATTTTTGCAAGGTAAGTAAGGTAATTGCACTTTTTTGAAAATTTCTCATTAAAATATGATATTCTAATTTAGGCATATTACATAAATGTGTCATTTAACTTGATCTCAACTGACATTTATATCCTCCAACTTTAAGTATGCATAAATAACTACTTAAATTTATATAAAGTTGAATAAGTAAACACATAAATAATACTACCTCCGTTCACTTTTAATTGTCATAATTTCCTTTTTTAGAGTCAAATGATAATAACTTTGACTAACATTTTACGATATATTTTTTCATCATATTGATATGAGAAAAATTGAAATTTATAGTACTTTTCGTGTATTTTTTGAATATCTAAATTTTTTGTTTAAAATATCGAATTAATGTAATCTAATTTAACTTTAAAAATTAGTCAAATTAATTTTTAAAAAGTACAACATAACTATTAAAAGTGGACAGAGGATACCAGTTAAAGAATACTATATGCTAAAGGGCACGTCGATGTAAAAATTACCAATCTCTAACATGAACTTACATCAATTTGAACCAAGCTATTATAAATAACTTTAAAGCAACATTCAAAACAAATAAACAGTATAAGCAATATTTAAAACAAATAACTTCTTTTTTGGTGCAAAATTATTGGGTGTTTTGGGAAAAATTGTATAAAATAGTAAACTATTAATTCAAATTAAATGATATAACCACAGTTTCATTTAATTGTAATCCGTAGCAAACATTTGTCATTCGCCTCTCTCCCCAGAGAATCTCGCTCGCCTCTCTCACTTTATACAAACACAAATGTATAAATTGCGTTTGTGTTTGTATAAAGCGAGAGAAAACCGTATATACAAATACAAATACATATATTTTTGTCATATACACTTACAATTATACAAATACAGATCTTCCCCTACCAGTTCTCTTTTGCCTTTCTCTCTTTCTCACTTTATACAAATACAAATTATACAAATTACAATGTATAATTTGTGTTGTATAAAGCGAGAGAGAGAGAGAGAGAGATTTGATATACAAATGTTTTATTTCGATTCAATTGTATACAAATTCAATTTTTATGCAGATATACAAACACAATCATTGATCCATATACATAGTAGTTACATATATACAATTACCTAACCGATATACATATACAATCGCTGCGCTTTTATACAAACGAGAGGCCTGCCAGCGATTTATTTTATACAAACGAGAGGCTGCCAACAATTTATACAAATCTGATGCTCCATAGCAAACATTATGTTTGCTATGGAGCGCAATTATTCAAACTATAGTTATAGCATACAAATATGATTTTTTATGTTTGCTAAACCTAAAATTTACTCTCTTTTTTGAGGGGGGTGAACTTATATCAGTGAATAGTGTGTAGCGATTTTTTTTATTAATATTAAAAATAAAAAACCTCAATAAGGATAAGTATAAATAGTGGAAGCTAGGTCTTATTTTACCAATTCTAATGAGTTAATAAACTTCTAAAAAACAGTAATTAACAAGCATGAGAAGAAATAAGAACTAGAAAAAATTAAATATTTTATGATCATCACAAAATTTATAATACACTATATAATGATATTACAAATAAAAACGCCTAAACACAATTAAAATGACGAGATTGATACATTTTGAGTAGATGAATGTGCATACGCCTCAAGAATTACAAGGCTCAATTTCAAATACGTAAAAAGATTTAAATTATACTCCCTCCATTCAAAATGAATTTCCATATTTTGTATCTCCAAAATCAACTTGACTAATTTCAAACCTAAACGGCATCATATTAACCCAACAATTTATAATTAAATTTTAGATATTTAAATGTTATACGATATTATTATAGATTGTAATTTCTTTTCATATTAATTTGATGAAAAAATATATTTTGAAATGGTCGAATTCACTTAGTTTGATATTAACGAAATATGACATAATTTGGGATAGAGACAGTCCATACCTATAACGCAACTAATAAGTGCAACTTACTGCCTTTTTTTTTATTATCGCATTTACCAAATTAAAATAATTATTTGAGTTGTTTTGATATTATTATACATTGATGATAGGATAATAACTTCGTTTTGAAATGAAAATTCTGGTCCAAATTGAATGTTTTCTTGGTTTTGAAGTGAAAAAATCATATCAAGACAATTTTATTTTTCAAAAAAGCTACGCATAAAATCTTTAGAGCGTTTCGACATTGAGGAGTCAAAAGAAAAAACTACTTCAAGTTACCATTAATTTACAAAAATGTCTACAACCTACCACACTCTATTCTTCGAATTAGTTAATTCAACACTGAATTAATTAATTATCAGGCATTAGAATACTACTAAGTACTAATGATCTTTACTTAACCCACTTTTAAACAACATTGAGAGGCACATTTTACCATATTGACAAACTTAGAACACATAAAAAAAACAATAGTACCACTACCAAGTTTGGTTGACTTGGTTATAAAAAATAATCTCATATAGCTAATACAATATTTGATTAATGTATAAGAAAGAAAAAATCCATGCATAATTAATACAGCGTATTTGGTTGATGATATTCGATAATATCTTACTAAATTAAGTTGGGATCCATGTAAATAATTTTATGTCCGATAAAATATATGTGTCAGCAACAGATCAGAACTGCTTAAAGACAAATATATATGTCTTTAAAGTATAGGTAATTTATACATACCATTAGTTGTATTATTATTACATTGGTAAGTATTCTTACATTTTTATTCACTATATTACAGTTAACCCATTGATTATTAATTGTACACCACGTGTGCATAAATAATTTTGTTTGTTGTTTTTTTTATACTTGAGTTTGATATGTTTTACTTGAGGTAATGATCTGTCGAAAACAGTTTTTCTACCTTCACAAAGTAAGAATAAAGCTACGTACACATCACCCTCCGTAGATCCATCTTGTGAAATTACAATACACTGCATTGTTGTTGTACAAAAATCTCTACATTTATAATTCCCGCAACCAGATCACACCTTAAAAAAAAGGGAAAAGAAAAAAGTATGTATATATTGGTCTAGACCCCTCTACTTTTTAATTATTTATTTAGTACTAAATTTCAATTAAAAAGAAGAATAAGTACAGTTACAACGTACCATATTAAGTCAAAGATGCAAAAACACAAGGTACCTAGTCGTTGCCAACTACTTTAAACAACATAACAAAATAGTACTATATATAAACACATATGGCGACATCCTACGTGACATTTTTGTCCTACGTGATGTCTTATATGTATTATGTCATGTAGGACTCATATATCTAATATGAACATTGCCCAGTTAAGGTGTTTAAGTGAAACTTTGTGTCAACTTCAAGGGGTCACCGATGGGTTAAGCCTTCAATTTTATACAAGTTTAAGTGTTTACTTGTGCACAACCAAAGTTGAAGGACATAAATGTGAAATGAGGTCAAGTTAAAAAACACATTTATGTATTATGCCTTTTAAAAAAAAGAAGAAGAAATATAAGTATATATATCTTAATAAACTTGAAATCTTGCCTCAAACTCTTTAAATTTTAAAATTAAGGATCCCCAAGGAGCCCTTTTAAATGAAAAGGAAATTATACATCTATTTTGCAAATCAAGTTTTCAAAGTATCCTTTTTGCCTAATCATCTCCAAATACTATGTACCATATTAAGTCAAAGATGCAAAATATAAGCTACCTAGTTTGTTGCCAACCACTTTAAACAACATAACAAAATAATATATATTCTCCCCTTACACAAAAACCAATAAGCATAAAGGTGAGTAGCCAAACAAATCAAGAATTGTAACAATGGATTTGAACATGAAGCTAGAGAGAAAATCATCAATAAGAAAGTTAGGAAGAAGCAAAAGCACACTATTAGCATCAGAGTTAAGTAATATTCCTTGTGGAGATACTGATTATTATGAGAGAATTTCACAATCTATGAGACATGTTGAAATTATTGATGATGATGAGGCCATCCCAATAATAAGACATAATTGGAAGAAGAAGAAAAATAGAGCATGGGTATTTCTAATGAAGGTATTTTCTTTCAAGAAAATGACAACAAGTGAAGAAAGTCATGTTGGTGTTGGGGAAAAGTCTATGGAAGTGGTGGATAAGATGAACAAGAAGAAGATGCAATCTTCATCATGGTGAGATTAATAATCTTTTATCTTAGCACTCTTTTTTTTTTCATCTCTTCCTAGGAGCTCTCATTTGTTTGCTCCTCATGTGACTCGAACCTGCAACTTTATGATCGGAGGTGGATGGTGCTTGATTACCATCTGATACTACCAGAAACAGAGGTTTTTTCCTATGAATCAATAGAAAATTTGTGGTATAAAACATGATTTATACACCCCATTCCCATCAAATCAACTAACTAGAAAAGGCATGGTGAAAAACAGATTCTCATTGAAATACTGAGAATATTCATTAACCATATTTTCTTTTCTCACTAATTCAATTAAAATATCTATCGGGATAGTCATTGAACATTTTTCAGGGAGAAATTTCGATGGGAAAATAGTGATCGTTTAGTCGTGTGAGCAATCTCCTCCTTGTCTTATTTTAGTACCTTTTGGTTACAATCAGTTTCCCAATTTATGTGACACTTTTCGTTTCTAGAGAAGTGAAACTTATAGATGTATATTTGTATAATTTTTGAATATCTAATTTTGATTTAATAATTATTGAATTGATCTAATCCTTAACTTTAAAGATTAATCGAATTGATGCTCCAGAAAACGAGAAATAAACGAAAATACACATCAAATTGATCAAATAAAATAATTGTACATTGAGTTGAAATTATGGTTTAGAACATATTTACAAAATTTTCAACAATTTTAACATATAGATCATGAATAAAAATTGAAACTTTATGTGTAGGGAAAGAGATGGTGTGATCACACAAAAGCCAGATGAAGTGTTGGTTGTGGAAAAGAAGAAAATAAGGCAGCCTACGTTTCTTCCTGATCCTTACAGACGATGGCCTGTTCAAGGATGGAGATATTGAAGATTAATTTTGATCTAAATCGGTTATTCATCGTTCAAGAATTCTTGTTAAACAGTTCATACTCATAATGTTTTTGAATTTATTTTAAATTTAGGTCCTCCATTATTTCCTCTCTTTTTCATTAATGTTGTTTGATCACTTTTTAATTTGTTTGAAATAAATTAAAAATATTTAGATGATTATATTTACTTACAATATCGAATATAATCATCTAAAAGTAACACCCCCCTAATAAAGCTTTTTCGATAAAGTAAATATTTGTGGCAAATCACCTTAGAATTTATACATATTTAATGTATTTGTTAAGACAATTTCAATATTTAGATCAAAATTACTGAACTCAATTAAACCCGAAGCATACACATCATTCCCTATTTTTGGGTCACGGATTAATAAAAAAATAATTTATGTGATTAATAACATAAAATAAGTATTTTTAATTAAAACCTCATTTACTTTAAAAATTAGTCAATTTAATATATATATTTCATCTCTCATTAGTCTTCCCAATCCCTACAAATTTCAAATATATATATATATATATATATATATATATATATATTTCATCTCTCATTAGTCTTCCCAATCCCTACAAATTTCAAATATATATATATATAGAACTATAAACTATCGTAATATATAATACACTTATACAATCAAAGTTGTACAAGAACTTGCAAAGCCAACACAAGAGAAAAAGATATATGTTCACCCTCGACAATACCCACTTGATAATACTCCGATCACAAATGAATAAACTTCGTGAAGTATCGTGCTCCACTCATTTGATCGAAAAGGTCAGTAATAAGAGGCATAAAGTACTTGTTCTTGATAATCACTTCGTTTAGCACTCTATATAATGGATACAAAACCTCAAGATATATATAACAATCTTTTTTTTTCTTTTTTTTCCGGTTAATTCGTGCATAATATTACAATTATGGTATGCACATTAAAACTAATTAAATTAGTAGTAATTATATTTCATTAACTTCCTATGTAAATGTATATATATATATAGGAACTTAACCATTCCATACTTAGAGTCTCCTTTTTCTCAATAAATTATGTTGCTTTCAAACTCTTCAAAAATGTCCCCTACACATATTGTAGGTGCGACAATATTTTTATAGAGTCCGAACAACATCAAATACTTCCACCTTAGATCAAATTGATCATTTTGCTTGCTTGTGTGCTCCAGAGTGATTATAATCACTGCTGAATTCACTGCTAGTGTCAGAAGGATGGAGTCCATAATCACTTGTGGCACCATATTCACTACTATTCATATCTTGACTTGTCATCACGATTTGCCTAAATTTCACCATGTCAGCATTGTATGCACGTGTGTCGTAGAGATCCAAGGCGGGCCCACTTGCACCGCCAAAATTAGCCGTGTTGTTCTTGCCAGCTTTTTCATTTAAGTCCTCCAAAGATGAATCGCCATCCAAGGCACGTAAAATCTGAATTATCATAATAATGTGTATAAGCACAAAATGTAACATTATAATATAACTAATTTCATGTATGGTCACTTAAACATTACTCTCTATAACAATATAGTCATTAACTATCTTTTGTATGTTATTCACTGTAACAGTAAAGTCATGATACTATTTTCCATCACAGTAAAGTAATAATTGAATTATATCTGTGTGTGTATTACTCAAAAAGTACAAATGACGAGAAGGTCAAATTTCAGAAAATACAAATGATAAGGTGGGTGGGGGGGGAGGCCAAAAGACAACTAAAAAACAAGCATATAAATGAAGAAAATAGTTATTGGGGCCAGAATTTTGACTTTCCAATCATTTGTATTTTCTTGAAAATTCGCATATAGTTTAGTTATGTTAATGTAACAAAAATTAATACTAATGTGATTTTATTGATAAGGGTACTTAAATTCAGTTACTTTAATGTGACGAACAAAATACTGTTGTAATATATAGAGTTTCGAGGACTTGCCTGGCTCATTTTTGGACGTCTTCTAGCAGAATGGCGAACGCTAGCAGCAGCACAAGCTACCATCCTTTGTAGCTCATCGGGATCATAGTTTCCTTCTAGCCGCGGGTCTACCAACTCATCGTAATTATTCTCTTTCAGTGCTTTCGTAAGGAAGGGTCTAGCCTGTTCACGAAGGACATGATACAAAATAATCCGTTACAATTTGAATAAAAGAAAAAAATTCATAAAAGATCATTCGTAATAGAAATATAACTACCAAACCCTCATGTATAATAGAAAAGATAAATGTCAATATAGTGGCAGAGTTGGAGTTCAAGTTAATTACGAAGAAATTCATTTAATATATACATATATATTATTAGTATTATTTAGTATCAGTAAACTGTCTTTTCTAGAATTCAGAATGTATAAACTATAGATTCTGAATCCGATTCTGAATGAATTATAAGGATATTTTAAAATGAAGAAAAAATTAAATTAATTACCCAATCTACTAGGCTGTCATCCATGAGTTTATTGGTAGTATCCAAAGGTCTTCTTCCAGTTATAAGTTCCAATAACATAACTCCAAATGAAAATACATCTGACTTTTCTGTTAATTTACCACTTGATGCATATTCTGGAGCTAAGTACCTGTTATATAACAAAATTTATTAGTTAACATTTTATGAATTTATTGGGTTTTTATTATGAAAGGATTATGCAATGGGTAAAATTACGTCTACTCTTCCTTCTGTCTTACATTAGTTGTTATTTTAATGATCAAAATTGTATCTAATATATCAACCTTGTATAAAGTGTATAAAAGATGTTTATACATAAATATAAGTTAAATTACGTGTTTATATACAAAGTATGAATTACGTGACGTAATAGACATAAAACGAAATTTTCTTACCCAAAAGTTCCCATAACACGAGTGGAGACATGAGTATTATTGTCTTCGGTAAGTTTAGCTAATCCAAAATCAGCCACCTAATAAACAAAAAACATTATTGTAAATCTTTAATTTTTTATTTTATTGGCATAACCAAAAAAAATAAAATACTTATACAACTTAAAGTTGTAAAATGTCTCATTTTTACCATGGCTTCATAATTGTTATCTAGTAAAATGTTTGCACCCTTGATGTCACGATGGATAATTCGAGGATGACCTGCATATAAATAGTTTTGTAATTTTACCGTTATATAAGAAATAAAATTTCTATTATTTAACGTGATGAAAGATAATTTTGTGATATTATTATTGTTATAGTGGATAAAATTCAGTTATTTTTCGTGAAATTAACTCGAAATGAGAGGGTAGAAAGGGAATTTTCATACAATCTTCATGGAGGTAAGCCAATCCCTTGGCTGATCCCAAAGCAATTTTAAGCCTAAGTCCCCAGTCCATAACAGGTCGACCTTTACCTGCAACCACACCATACAATTAATTTCAATTTTTCACACTTAAATTGCTCAAAAATGTATTTCAACAATTAAATATTTTTCATCTTAATTAGAATTTTTTTTGAAATTTCGATATCAGAAAGTGTTATTTCACACCATTAACTGACATCGACTTATTCTCAACAATTACTAGTTAAATAACTTTGAGTGGATAAGTAGTCCGACACCCCTTCTATTTCATTTCATATGACAGTGTTTGATAGATAACAAAATCTTTTTTAAAAGAAGAAGAAAAAGAAAAGATACTTTAGCATGTCATTAAAACCAAAAAAAAAAAAAAAAGAATTTCTAAATAAAATAAAAAAATGTGTCACATCTACATATATTCAACTATAGGTATGAAAATTATGTCTAGTACCTAGAAATAGCCACAAAAATATTAGTCCTATAAAGAACTGTTTGAAATAAAATATTGTAGCTAAATAAATATACGTACCATGAAGGTGATACTCCAAAGTTCCATTTGAAACAAATTCATATACCAACATACGTTGTCCATCAGCAATGCAATATCCCACAAGTGAAACAAGATGTCTATGATGAACTCTACTAATAATTTCTACTTCAGCTTGAAACTCTCTCTCTCCTTGTCCGCTTCCGGACTTCAAACTCTTAACCGCGACTACATTTCCATCGGTCAAAACACCTTTATGCACGAATCCGAACCCTCCTTGACCCAACACATTTGCTTCCGAAAATCCACCCGTGGCGGTTGCCAAGTCAGCATAAGTGAATTGAATTTTTGATAGTCCACCATAATTTGGGGATGGTATTGTAGCTGGCCCTCCTCCAGGTACATGGCTTGAATAGCCTGAGCTAAATTCACTGCTCGTATTCGCGACCGGAGGAGGGGGTGGCGGGGTCCACCCGCGACCCCCTTCTTGAGGAGTTCCCATTACACCTGGTGGTGGAGCTAATGTAACAATGTGATCTGTATGAGGACTAGAATAATTGCCCGTATTGTAGTAAGGATCACCACCTACACTAATTCCCAATGATACTTAGTTGTATTGTACGATATATTTTACTTATATACATTGACGATATAAAACATCTTATTTAATTTCTAGGTGTTACATACAACAAGACAACATCAATAAACCCCAATTTATAACTAATATCCAAAGTAAATACGGTCAAACCTCTCGATAACGATATTGTTTATCTGGATATATTTTTTGTTACTATAGGAAAATGCTAGTATAGAGTACATATAATATATAATTATATAGCATGAAAAAATCGATGACCGTTATATATGGTAAAATATTGTTATAGAAAAGTCTGACTTCATAGTTGAATAATTAAGGGAAACACAATGTAATATTCTTACAACAATATTTAATTTCAAAGACGGATTCACGATTTAATCTTTAAAGATATGTGTATCTATGTGTAAATGAAAAGTTACAAATTCAGTTGAACTTGTGCTTAGCTACGTAATCATTATATGAAAATGGGAGATTGAGATAATAATTAACATACCTTTCGGTGGATGTGCAGGATCGACATAGTATGGTTGTTTCTTCTTCTTTCTATTACATAAAAGGCAAACAATGACAACGGCAAAAATTAATAGACCTGTCACAGTTACTGCAGCTACTATTACCACAGTTGAGGAAGATGATTGTTCATGCGGTGGCGAGTTATTGCTTCCTAAGGAACCAGGTGATTTATTCGATGATGCATCTCGTGAAGGTGGAGGAGTAGGTAACGGCTTTTCAGATGGAAATAGAGATGATTCTGGAGAAATGGGAGTGGGTGGAGAGAATGTAGATGATGGAGGAGAATTAGGTTCGTTAAAGGAGTTATTTTTGGAAGGAGAGGGTTTGGTGTTCGTGGTTGGTGGTGGGGATGATGATGAGGAGGATGATGAAGAGTTCGAGGAGGGTGGTGGTGATTGTGTACTAGGTTTGTCATTGTCAGAAGAAGGAGAAGAATCAGATGATTTCGGCGATGGAGGAGAAAAATTTGTGGATGATGAAGGAGGAGAAGAAGATTCTGTAGGAGGTGGTGATGCAGGAGGAGGAGATGATTCGGATTTTGGTGGGGGTGATTGATTAGGGGATAGAGGAGGAGGAGATGAATCAGATTTCGGTGGTGGTGATGATTCAGGGGGTGATGGTGGTGGAGAGTCAGATTCCGATGGTGGAGGTGGAGGTGAAGAAGAGTCAGATTTTGGTGGTGGAGATGAAGAAGAGTCAGATATCGACAAGGGTGGAGAAGAATCAGGAGGTGAAGGAGGCGGAGAAGAGTCAGGGGGCGAAGAAGAAGAAGGTGGAGTAGAAGATGAAGAATTTGAAGGAGGAGGAGAAGAAGGAGAATCTTCCATGTTTACCAAACGCTGACCTTCTGGCCAAGATTGTGCGTGAAATCTACACGCAACTGTCGGAAAATCAACCTTTACCGCTTAATTGTTTGTCTCAACAATTCCTCAATGCCCCTAATACATTGCCATGCAAAGAAGAAAAAAATTACCTTGCACACATCAACGTGAAAGAAAAAATGTGACACAACTTCCTTAACAAAATTATTCGCATGTAAAAGGTATTAACGAATTGAATTAAGTCAAGATCCTTCAAACATTACAATGCATATATACAATATGCATTAAGATTCATTGAAGGTTTGCCATATTCATTCGTTTTGAATTATATTGAAGTTGGTTAATGGAGTTTTTGTAGTAAAGAAATTAAAAAGGTAAAATGAAAAACAAAAATAGAAAACATGTACCTGAATGAATACCGAAAATGAAGGGTTCTCAAAGGGAGAGAGAAATCTTATTGGGACTAACAATGTGATTTTCCCTTCTTAGGGAGAAAGTCCCTTTCTCTCTTTCCTCTCATTCAAAATTTTGTGCTTTTAAACACCTCAAATTTGGAGGAGACCCAATTCTCTAATGACCTAACAATTGTCAATAGTTTTCCAATAGTTTTCTAGTTTGACTAAGGGTATCATGTTTACTTATAACTCTAGTTTATCCTTACTCCTTATTGAAATCGACGTATTTGAATCCAACAAAATAAACGATAAGTAAGAATTAGTATTAGTATTAGTCCAACAAATAAAAATGACAAAAAGAATATGCGTGTTATATATATATGTGATATGATTAATATAATCTTTG
Source organism: Solanum etuberosum (assembly GCA_029582245.1). NCBI lineage: Eukaryota > Viridiplantae > Streptophyta > Magnoliopsida > Solanales > Solanaceae > Solanum > Solanum etuberosum. The sequence continues at coordinate 65,777 of JAJONR010002714.1, forward strand.
TATAACTAATATATATAATATATGATTATGTATTAATCTTCGACTCTTCGTATGAGGCAAGTAGAGTTTAATATTGGATTCTGAATGCTATATATATATATATACCCTTAATTAAATAAGAGGATTCATGTATAACATCTACTTATTATTATTCTATTGTTCCCTTGCTTCTGATATAATTAGGGATTGGCGACTTACCCATTCAGTGACTTTGGCACTGGACGTTCCCAAAGATATTTTAGTAGGTAAATTAACACCCCAAGTCGTGAAAGAATCTTTGTATGCCCCGGAATGCTAACTACATTTCTGCAGGGCTCCATTTAGTCAAAGTGAAGTGGTCTTTAATTTTTTTCACTCAAGATAAATACTTAATATTTTCTAGAAATATAAATTTATATTATTGTATTATAATTATAAGTACGTTCTACGTCCTTAAAAGCCTGTGTCTTGCTAAATATAATTTCGATTGTTAAGTTATTTGAAGAGAAAAAAAAATGAATGGACAGAACCCTGTCCCTTTGATTTTTTGCCTAGACAAACGAAAACCACATAACATTGGATAACAATTCAATGGACTATGCCAAAGTACCAAACCATTATCAACACAAACTCAAAAGTAACAAACTCTAATTGGAGCCAGTTTAATAGCTTATAATAATATCCACTTTACCAACAAAAAAAAAAAAAAAAAAACACATAAACTCAAAAGTAAAGTAAAAATGTTAAAAGTACAACTCTTGTTCTATTTTTATTCTAAATTATAGCAACATGTAAAATTTCTCTAATATAAATAAGTAAAAATTAATCTCCATAAATAACTCAAACATTCAATGTTTTTGATAATATTGTATCAATTCAAAAGTACATACATATAAATTACCTAATTTTGCAGAGAGATATGTGCACTATATTTTGCACGATAAATACGTCCATGGTCTGTATCCAAATATTTTCATGGTGGAGTGTAAATTTATATATAAAAATTCATGAAAATTACAATAAATCATAGATACGAACTCATAATTTTTAAAAACACGATAACTCAATTGCTACAAACCTTAAAATTTAAACCCGTAAAGCTTTAAATCCTGAATCTGGACGCATCTGAGACCAATAAAATCTTAGCCAAAGCATTGATCGGTAGGGAGTGGCCCAGGAATGGAACCTTGTTCGAAGAACTGCAACCCAAAGACAACCAAAATGGCGAGCAACGATAAGTAAGACAACCCTTCAACAGCACCCAACAACCCAAAGGGTCCATTAGGCAAACCCGACCCGGTTTTGGACTTGGTATACAATGACCAACCCACAATACCCACCACAACTAAGTAACTTACACCTTCAATTGCTCCAATTGAGCCACCAGGTCCTGGTGGAAGCCCACATCCTGTTGTTTTTAGAGTGTAAAGTGACCATCCAATTACTGGTGTGGATATTAGTCCAGCGGCTATGGCGATTTTTTCGATTGGGGTCGAGGATGAAGTTGTTTGGTTAGACATACATTGGATTTTGATGAGATGTGTTGATTTGGGATTGTAGGGGAAATGTTGTTTTTGTGATGGGACAAGACATTTGGGAGATGGAAACAGCAGCAACATTTTCACAAGGCTGATTTATTCATAAGAAAACACAATCTAGTATTTATTTGTATGGAATATAATTTTTTGATGGGGTAGGGGGAGTGATGTTTTATTTAGTGTTACTATTTATTTTTATTTAAAAAAAAAAAAAAGATTGGGGATTTCAAGATGATTACAAGTGGAAAAAATCAACACCAAATCATTTTACTTAGATTTAAATTAAGTGATTTTTCAAAAAATTAAAATATTATTTTTGAATTAAAGTCAGATGGAAATAATACTAAGAGAGAGAGAATATGTAGTTTGCATTCATTTGAATTGAATAAATGTAAATACAAATCCACGCGCTACATCTCTTTGTAATTTTGCTTTAAGATTTGTACAAGAGTAATATACATAAACATCCCATTAGGTCGCAACCAGCAACGGCATGGCGGGATTGTGAAGCTCACGCGCATTGGGTCACATTTATGCCCACGGCCCAACTTGACTCTCTCCATAATCGCTTTTCCTTGTAGCCCATATTCTCTTCCATCATTTTGAACATCCAAAGCCCGATAACACAAACGCTTCATGCCACCCCATCTCAAGCCAAGTGGGTTAAAAACAGCATTTTTTTAGTTGCACAAAATAAGTAAGGAATTTTTTCCTTTTTTGTTGGATTGGGACCATTGGTTTTTTTTTTCTTCTTTATTAAATAGAAAGATATTCTGAACCAGTGGGTTATCATATCATGTCGTTCGCTCACATGAAAATGGGGAGCAATCAATTGAGACACAATTAGCTGATTGACATCTGGCACCACCTGCAAGTTGCAAAAAATATTAGCTCTAACGTAAAAGTAGGCTCATCATCATCATCTCAACAGTCATAAACGGTCACACTTAACAGAGACAACTATCCACAAAGCTGTTTTACAAAGCCAATTTAAAACTATCCCCCATAAAATAAAGGCAGGCACCAAAACCATTCTTTTTAAATTCAAGAAGAAAAAAAAGAAAAAAAAAAGGCGGAAAACGAGTTCTTATCACCTACTACTATAGCAGAACTAGCCAAAGTTTTTTCCTTTCGCTTTTTTTCTCCCATCAATTCAAATTTCCCCCCTCCAACAAACTAGGATTCCCTCTTCATGAATAACTGTCATTTGAATCATCAGGCAACGGCTACTGCACCCCAAACCAAGAGCGCCAATATTTACTAACCACCTTTTGAACATTCCTACACCTGAATTTCCCACCATAACATGTTACTATCCAACAAAGACATGCTCAAAAGTTAACTACCACTTTCAGATATACTTGCTAACGGTGCTTGGATGATGACTTTGAACACTCGTCGTCATCGTCGTCCCCACCATCATCATCCTCATCATCTCTCTTCCTCTTCTGAGAGGAGGATGGTGGCTGCTCCTGAACTTCACCATCATCATCCTCTTCATCATCAACATCTTCCTCCAAATCCGCATCTTCATCCCCAATTACTGCCTCCACATCACTGCCTTCAGTATCATCTACTACAACCTGACCAACTGGTTGAACAAGGTAGCCATTCCCATTATCTTCTTCCTGCCATTCATAAGAAAATCAGTAAACCTCCCTATTTACCACCATACCCAAAATAAAAGTAACTCAACAACTGCAAAATCCATAACACAACTTTGACACACAACAAGATAATGATCACCACCCCAACTAAGCCACAAAAAAAAAAAAAAAAAACAGTTCATCCAAGAGGTGAATACAGGGTCAAACAAAATACAAAACTACAGCACCATAGAACAACATCTAGGGAAGTAGAAGATCATTCATACATAACGACGACACTTGCACCAAGGAATCACACATAGAAGATAATAGCAGAAGCAAGAAAAAAAAAAAAAACTAATACAGGCAGAAAAAACAAAACAAAGGAACACAAGCAGTGGATTCAACAAGGTCAAATTACCCATAGACTTCAGCAATGCAATTTGACAGTCCCTTCCAGAAAAGAAACACAGTATATAAATAGCAAAGAAGTGGAAAACAAGAAAATGAATTTTAACTTGGGATAATCACTTGATAAAAAAGATGGCAAATAGACATCATTTAACCTTTTTTTTTAAAGAAAAAAAAAAAGGAAAGCACAGAGCACATAAGCAGCAGATTCAACAAGGTAAGATTCCCTATACGTTGGCAATTGACAGTCACCTTCTGGAAGAATGGGATAATGATGGCAAAAAAGAGAAAAATCAAAGAAAACAGTGCCAAAGCTTCATTTTTAGGACATCAACTTACGACCAACAAAAAGATGAAACAGACTAAAAACACCATTACCCTACCCTCTTTTCTATAAATAAAGGATACTAGTACCTTAAGCCAAGGGGAGAAGACCAAAAAAGAGATTCGGGGGAGTTGTTTCAAGCGAAGCTCAATGGAAATCAAGAGATAGTGCATAACACAGCTAGCCATTCAGGTAGAAGGGGGGAAATAATAGCACAACAGCAACACCAAAGACATGGAAAATCACCTAAATTTTTTCACATTGAACCTCTTAACATTTGCTCCTCTAGTATGACAGCAAGCACAAAAATTGAAAAAGAACCCTCAACACTCTCACCTAACAAATCAGAATCCACTGGAACATATTTCAAGATATTCAAGCCATGTTATTTGGGTAAGAAAACAAAATACAGTTAAGATCTCGGCCAAAATCAGAGTTCCCTGTGGATATTAGACTGGCCACGCAGAATATAATCATATAACTAGAGGAAGAGCACGTAGATAAACCTGCAAATATCATATAAATTATAAAACCGGCGCCATTCAACAATCTTCTTGCAAGTTTTGATTCATCTGTTAAAATCAATTAGCTAGTGTCTCTAGTCAGTTTTCTACACAAAATTATAGATCAGGTAGCCTAGGAATGATTAAATCCTAGATGGGTACCTGCATCAGATATTTTGTAGAATACACAGCTTCAACCAGAATAATATATATTGCACACCACCGTAATCTAATAAATCAGCTTGGTTTTGAAGGTAACAGAATCAATCTGTACACCAAACTTCCAGGTTCAGAGTAACCTGAGGGCAATTCCTCACCAACAAGTCGGCCAAAATTACTGGTATTTCCAAAAGCAATCAATGTAACTGATTGATTAATCACTATGGAGCTCCAATAATACGAACTAACAATTTCTAGCAGTAGTAAGCAAATCAATCATGCAATTTTCATAAAACTAATAACAAGAGAAACAACCGAGCTTAACACAAAATAAACAATTCACCCATCAGCAAAAGTAGTGCAGAATAAGTTATGCAACAAGCAAAAGACATTTAACAAAACAAATTATGGCATGTGATACATTAAAATGAAACAAGAAATAACCAACTAAAAGAGGAGAAATTTTCACCTCATCTTCAGCATCCTCATCATCTTCGAAATCTCCATCCTCCTCAACACCTAGCTCTTCCTCCCCCGTCTCCCCATCATCATCCTCATCTGCATCATCTTCCCCATGCTCATGCCCATCAATCTCTCCTTCTGTGCTATTCAACCTCCCAGTACTTTCGGGCTCAGCAAAATCCCCATCATCGTTATCAACTTCCTCTTCATCCTCATCGTCGTCATCATCATCATCATCATCATCGTCCTCCTCCTCCACACCATCTTCATCCTCATCACTGTCTTCTATCTCATGAACCTCCACAACATCATCTTCATCTCCCTCTTCATCTATCTCCTCCACAAAGTCCTCATCTTCATCATCCTCGTCGTCATCATCATCGTCCTCTCCATCAGAAGCTGCCTCTACTCTAAAACCATTTGAGTGACTGGAACCATCCCCTTTTGACCCATTAGTAACTCTAGTTATCTCTGTCTCCTCCTCATCAGCATCACTCTCTTCTTCATCCACATCTACGACTCCTTCACTCTCAACCCTATGTCCATTCGTCATCCTGAACGGACGATCCTCTCCATCAACTTCACCACTCCCTGGATCATCCTCTTCATCCTCCTCTTCATCTTCCTCCTCATCATCCGATTCAGGCCTCTCATTACCCTCTGCATCCATCTTATCCAAATACTTCAACGACCTAATCAAACCAAAAACCCTAGATCGATAATCCTTAACCCTCGTCACGGGACATTCATAGAGATCAAGCGACACAAGCCTGAGTTCAGCCAAAGGCCGAAGATCATCGATATCCTGAATCCGGTTATTAGACAAATCAAGGTCCCTAAGAGAATTTAAACCAGCCTCTACAAGAAACTCAAGCCCTCCAGCAATTCTATTGTCCGATAAATTCAACTTCTGTAGATTCCGAAGCTTAGGAAACTGTTCAAGCGATGTAACACCGGTGTTTGCAATCGAAAGGTGCTCTAGATTCTGAAACCTTTCGAAAATCGACGGAGGAGCCAACTTACCATGAATACACTTCACCGCTCCGTCCAGCGTTAGAGTTCTCACAGAACCAAAGTTTCTCTCGCCGTCTAGAGCCGTCTCCACCGCTCTTTCCCAAATCTCGTCCATCAATCAGAACCACAACTCATATAAATACAAATTTTCAGAAAAACTACAGGACCACCAAAAACGAAATCCGAGAGCCAAAACGTCGAAACTAAACAGCGTTAAAAGTTCAAAATACCTCAAACTTTCCCGGTATCTTCTTCGTCGGCGCCGGAAAATGCATAGAAAACCTAATTTTTTTCCTTTCTCTCTCTAGTTTCTCTCTCTAAAAAGCTTACACTCTATCGCTTGATATTGGGGGAGGCGAGTCGAGAAAACTCGAGGTCGAGTCAGGGATGGGAGAAAAAGAGTAATCAGGGTTGAGTTAACTAACCAGAGTTAGGGTTAATATGTGTTTGTTGAGAGAGTAACTTACAGCCGTTGATTTTGAGAAACAGGGATCGATGACGTGGATATAAAATGAACGGTAGAGATTGAAGTACCGTGTGTTTCTTTATCAAAACGCTAAACACGGACACGTCACTGTTGACGCTAGTATATCGGGGATGTATAAAAACACCCTTATGTTTCTCTAATATCACGGAAATACCACTGGCCTATAAACAAAATGTTTTTTTTGTCTTTTTCTTTTTTCTTTTCACATAGAAAAAGAACTCTTTATTATTATTATTTTGCCTATATAAGTGAAAAAATTATTGCATACCTTTTATAACTGATGAATGATGATACTATAATTGTTATTTGTATATGTTCATAATAACTACAGTAAAATTTACAATAATTATTTTCCATCTATATTGGATAATACTTTTAGATAGCAAAATAGTAAAATATTGATACTAAATTAGAATTAAAATAACAAATAAATCATCAAAAATATTATATCGGGCCAAATCACTATTTTGAAAGAGATTTCAATTGAATAGAAATGCGATGAAAGAAAGAGAGCAGAAATATGACCTTTTTAGAAAAATATAAATGAAGCAAGATTTCGATCAAGCACGTATCGAAGGAGCAAAGGAGGAGGTAGCAGCAACATTAGCAGATACACGATGAAAGAAAGAGAGTAGAAGTATAACTTTTTCAGGAAAAATATAAATAAAGCAAGATTTCGATCAGGCACGTATTGAAGGAGCAAAAGAGGAGGAGGTAGCAACAACATTAGCATGAACAACGGGAAGCAAACAAAAGTGTGTTCTAGAATCAGTGCATTAAAGAATTGAAGATTGAAAATGATTTCCGACAGCAATGTTGTCGATAAATCCAAAGGTTACATAGTCTCGCTCCCAAGATTATATAATCACTTCAAACACATGCACTTATAGTAGAAAGTTTTGAAATTGTACAAATACCTAAAAAAAATGAAAAGAGAAGAAAACTTTGAAAAAGAAGAGAGCAATTAGAAAACGTTGTTGAAGAAGAAGAAGAAGAGAGGAATTTCTCTATATTGACAAGAGAAATCTCAACACGTATATATAGATAGATGATAAAGTTTGAATAGTAAATGTCTTTTAATTCAGGAGAATATATATTGACCAACGTTAATTTCAGGAAACAAACCTAATTAATTCGGAAGAATAAATCTTGACTAAGTTTAATTACAAAGGAATGGACCTTCACTAACTTTAATTTTCAGAAAATGAACTTGGTTAATTCGAGGAAATAAATCTTTGAATTTACACGACCACTCATAAATAAAAATACCAGCAATCTCCCGTCAATTCAAAGACAATATAATTAAAATATCACGATCCAACCCATCACCTACTTTAACACCTAGATACGAGAACCCTTTCACCCAATTAAAATTAGGCCATGTGGAAAATAAATAAATTACTACAAAAAAATAATCTATTTAATACATTTAAAAATATCAAGTGAAATTTTAGTTGGAAAATAATTTTCCTCGTATGAATTTAACCATAATTAGAATATCTTCTCCATGTAATTTTTAATATATTTATTATAGTAAATATTTAATATCATAAAAATAATGATATAATAATTGTAGGAAAATGTGAAAAGACGATTTTGTCTAAAGTGGAGTCTTTTAATGAAGAGCAAAAGTTTAAACAATATTTCTAAGGATCTTTGTGCTTTTAATATAGTACTAGTTAAGTGTACGTGCAAGCACACACACATGCACGCACGCATACACATGCACACGCAAAAAAAAAACTTTTAACACATAACATAAAAAGTGTACTTAAAGAGGAAGATGATAACTCACTATCACACTAATAATTGAGAAGAAAAAAATATAAATGACAAATCCAAAGGTTACATAGTCTCGCTCCCAAGATTATATAATCACTTCAAACACGTGCACTTATAGCTGAAAGTTTTGAAATTGTACAAATACCTAGAAAAATAAAAGAGAAGAAAACTTTGAAAAAGAAAAGAGCAATTAGAAAACGTTGTTGAAGAAGAGGAAAAAGAGATGAATTTCTCTATATTGACAAGAGAAATCTCAACACGTATATATAGATAGATGATAAAGTTCGAATAGTAAATGTCTTTTAATTCAAGAGAATATATATTGACCAACGTTAATTTCAGGGAACAAACCTAATTAATTCGGAAGAATAAATCTTGACTAAGTTTAATTTCAAAGGAACGGACCTTGACTAACTTTAATTTTCAGAAAATGAACTTGGTTAATTTGAGGAAATAAATCTTTGACTTTACACTACCACTCATAAATAAAAATACCAGCAATCTCCTGTAAATTCAAAGACAATATAATTAAAATGTCACGATCCAACCCATCACCTACTTTAACACCTAGATATGAGAACCCTTTCACCCAATTAAAATTAGGCCATGTGAAAAATAAACAAATTACTACAAGAAAAAATCTATTTAATACCTTTAAGAATATCAAGTGAAATTTTAATTGGAAAAGAATTTTCCTTGTATGAATTTAACCATAATAAGAATATCTTCTCCATGTAATTTTTAATATATTTATTATAGTAAATATTTAATATCATAAAAATAGTGATATAATAATTGTAGGAAAATGTGAAAAGGCGATTTTGTCTAAAGTGGAGTCTTTTAATGAAGAGCAAAAGCTTAAATAATATTTCTAAGGATCTTCGTGCTTTTAATTTAGTACTAGTTAAGTGTAGGTGCACGCACACACACGCACGCACGCGTACACACACACATAAAAAAGAGTTTTAACAAATAACATAAAAAGTGTACTTAAAGAGGAAGATGATAACTCACTATCATACTAATAATTGAGAAGAAAAAAATATAAATGACAATATAAATGACAAATTCAAAGGTTACATAGTCTCGCTCCCAAGATTATATAATCACTTCAAACACGTGCACTTGTAGCTAAAAGTTTTGAAATTGTACAAATACCTAGAAAAATAAAAAGAGAAGAAAACTTTGAAAAAGAAGAGAGCAATTAGAAAACGTTGTTGAAGAAGAAGAAGAAGAGAGGAATTTCTCTATATTGACAAGAGAAATCTCAACACATATATATAGATAGATGATAAAGTTTGAATAGTAAATGTCTTTTTAATTCAGGAGAATATATATTGACCAAAGTTAATTTCAGGGAACAAACCTAATTAATTCGGAAGAATAAATCTTGACTAAGTTTAATTTCAAAGGAACGAACCTTCACTAACTTTAATTTTCAGAAAATGAACTTGGTTAATTCGAGGAAATATATCTTTGACTTTACACGACCACTCATAAATAAAAATATCAGCAATCTCCCGTAAATTCAAAGACAATATAATTAAGTGTCACGATCTAACCCATCACCTACTTTAACACCTAGATGCGAGAACCCTTTCACCCAATTAAAATTAGGCCATGGGGAAAATAAACAAATTACTACAAAAAAAATAATCTATTTAATACCTTTAAGAATATCAAGTGAAATTTTAGTTGGAAAAGAATTTTCCTCGTATGAATTTAACCATAATAAGAATATCTTCTCCATGTAATTTTTAATATATTTATTATAGTAAATATTTAATATCATAAAAATAATGATATAATAATTATAGGAAAATGTGAAAAGGCGATTTTGTCTAAAGTTGAGTCTTTTAATAAAGAGCAAAAGTTTAAGCAATATTTCTAAGGATCTTCGTGCTTTTAATATAGAACTAGTTAAGTGTACGTGTACGCACACACACGCACGCGTACACACACACACAAAAACTTTTAACAAATAACATAAAAAGTGTACTTAAAGAGGAAGATGATAACTCACTATCACACTAATAATTGAGAAGAAAAAATATAAATGACAAATTTTTCCATTGATATCAAAAGTAAAAATTATGTAAAGCAACAAAAAAATTATGATCTCCAAATATTTTTATTGGGGGAGTGACTTGATTCTCGTGGATATGTGAGACATCGTATATAATGACTTTTGTATGTGATCCAGATTGGCTTCGTTTTTATTGAAGTAGAGAAATTCTAAACCAAAAATGACTTTAATTAATATTTACGATGGAGGTTTGTCTTAGAGAATCATTAATAATAAGTACTACCATATTCAGGAGTTATAAAAATACTGCAAAATTAACGTGAATTTTATATTAGGAGTCTAAAATATTACAAAATCAATGTGACTAATTTTTAAATTTTTTTTTAAGAAATATTTCATATTAGATGTAGGAGTCTAATTATTTTTTTAAAAAAGTGAAAATTAAAACATTAGGACGCTTATCTATTCAATGAGTAGAATTTGACTTTTAATTACTTTCCATCCACATTAGGACTCCTAACTATTGAATGACTATATTATGTTTATTAACGTGAAATATCCAAAATTAGATACTATACCAGACTCTAATTCTTGTTTTCAGAATGGTAAAGTTTTCACCTAAAACGGATTGATTAAAGAAGCCACATGAGGATCAAACAACAATCCAGAGGACCTCAGAGTTGTTGGAGCATTGACTATCCACGAGTTTCACATTCATGGTGATTTGATTATAACTATGTCTAGAGGTGTAACATTTCTTTGACAAGCGCACAGTTATACCAAAAGAGCATTAAAATCTTGTTGTTTTCTCAAATTGCTGCAACACAAATGAAATGTGAAGCCTCCCATCGATACCAAAATCGGAGCAAACACATTAGTAGTGCTCCATTTTCCTCTACTTTAATTCAAAATTCAAGATTTAACTTCCATATAGAAGTATCTATGAAATCACTCGTGAAATTCAGATGTGTTTTCAAATTTTGGATTTGTTTATCTCTAGCCTTGATTTTTTCAAGACCCATCTCAACTTATCCGCTAATAACAAGACCTACCATAGGCTTATGTTGGAGTTTGATCTACCTGAAAAGTACATACATTGCACGTAGTGTCACGTCAATATTATTAACTTGAATACTATAAATATTTGAATATCCTTAATATTATTGCAAGTGTACATATTTTTTTTGTTTCTTAGATTGCAAATAGTTTGCAGAGTGTTGTTTACCTTTATAAATAAACAAATACATTTTTGTCAATCAATTTAGACGGAAAAATCGGCAAATAAAATCGATTAATCGTGAACTATTGAAAATAAAAACAACTTTCATAAGTGAAAGAAAAAAAGACAATGAAACTAACCACTGCAACTCACCGTCTTTATTGAGACGCCTTAAAATTTCCCTAATTTTTTTTTAAAAATATTTTCCTTTTACCGTATACTTTTCGGATTCCTTAATTATTAATTTGACCTAATATCTCTTGCTATGTATTTTTCTTGTACCATATATTTCAAGACTCTTTAATTTTAAATATTATAAAGAAAATTAAATAATAATTTGAGGGTGAATAACTATGACAATTTTATCCATCGTATTACGTGTTTTGTAATTTTCAAGATACCGTTTAATTCATAGAAAAATTAATTATTAATATATAACTTTGCAGTCTTCATATTTTAACTTTTTATTATTATTATTGTTAGAAGTTTTCAAGTTTTGAGATTTTCAAAGATCACTAGTATGATTTGTTGGACCCGAACTCAAAATGTAAAAGTATTTGGTTAGGATAAAAATAATTTATTAGTAAAATTGTTTGTTTTCTCAATCTACTTTCTTTACCAACATATAAATTATCTAGAACAAAGTGATTTGAAACTTTTTTTTTTGCCAAGAATCATATTTATCTTTTTTTTTCATTTTTTTGATAATTTTTTTTGTTTATATATTTCTTATTATTGTACAAAAATGAATATGTCAATTACTTCATTTATTCATATTCTTTAATAGAAAATTTTAATTGCCTTTATTTTCATTACTTTCATGATTTTTGATGATCATATAACTTCTAAATTATATTAAGAGAAAATACATCAAATCCATCTTAAACTTATCCGTAAAACTCACTTTAGCATCATAACTTTACGGGTGTTTAAATACCCCCTTAAACAACTTTCAAGTGAATTAAATACCACATTATACATACAATACCAGTTTCATAATTGGAAGGTGATATACACACGCGCCACATAAGCGCCACCTCAATGACACATTGATAACATGTCAGATAGTGAACAAATTTAATTTAATTTCTTTTTTCTTTTTCCATGTTGTTTTTTATTCTCATTTTCAGTGTTCACTCATCTTCTTCATTGTTCCATCTTCTACATTATTTCAATACAATACAAAAGTAACTGACCCTTTGCAAAAATCCAACACCCATAACGTAATTTTTAATAATTTGACGAACATTGTGTGAAACAGGAAAAATAACTATACGCCGGCAACTGCTTCAACGACAACTTAAAAAAAATTATCATCATCGTTGGAGCTGGGTTTGTTGGTGCTACTCTTGCTCATACTCTTGGGAATGTTTATTTTCAATTTCATTTTTTGTTGTTTAACTTACTATTTCTCCATATTTTTATTTATAAATTCTTTGAAAGCTAAATCTTAACAACCATGCTTGCTCTAAGGACAGCCAACAACTGCTTCAACGACAATCGTCGGAGTTATTGTTGTTATATTAGGCTCAAAACCGACAGATCTGATGGTGGCTCGCCTGAAAAGCAAAAAAAATGAAAACAAATCAAAAGAATAGGGAAGAATGGAAGAAAGCCAGGAAAAGGGTATGGCTAACGTTTTGTCCATGGTTGCCAGCGTGGTGAAATTTCTTAGCGAGATTTGGTGGTCTCACGGTGGCTGATCTCTCGCAAGAGCTTTTAATAGTGATGAACGAGGAACAAAGGGGTTGGGGTGAGGTCTGGCGTGATTGAGTTTCATTGACTTTGTTGATTCGAGAACATTTTTCAGAGGTGACCGCCGGCGGTGGAAACAAAGAGAACTAGTAAAACATTTTGAGAGAAAAGCAGAGATGGTACAGGTTGCTAAAAGAAGACAAAGTGGGACCCACTTATTTTCCCTTTTCATTTTTATGCTATTTACGCGCTTAGGAATTTTTTATTTGCCATGTCAGCCTCTAAGGTGATATTTAATTCACTTGTAAGTTGTTTAAGGGAGTATTTAAATACACGTAAAGTTACAGTGCTAAAGTAAATTTTGGGGATAAATTTGAGATTTTATGTATTTTCTCTTATATTAATATAGTCATGTTCATGATATTATTTGATATTTAATTGTCTTTATTTTCCTTACTTTCATGATTTTTAATGACCATAAATCTTAAATTATATTAATAGTCATGTTCATGATATCATTTGATATTTCATATTGTTATCTTATAATTAGAGGCATTATAAAAGTTATTATAAAAATAATCAAATTTATATGTATACTAAAATTAGAGATCATATATATATATATATAAAGAACCAAAAATAATTTCATTAACTCTCTTATTGATTAAGAATTTTTTTAAATTTCGTCATTTGTTCTCTTAATAACAAATTTGTGTTTAAAATGTTAAAGAAAAATCATATATATATAAATTAATCTTCTTTATATAAATTATATATAAAACATTTCTATTATTATTATTATGTAATAATAAAAAATGATCAGCTCCAAAAATTGTATCATATAAGTAATTAAAAAAATATAGTCGATGCCTCAATGAAAAATATAGAAAAAGAACAAAAGAAAAAGAGCAACCAAATATTATATGCTACTGCACTTTTCATCCAAACAAACTATACAAAATTCTCTCCTCCAAATACAAAATACAAGCATATAACTTAACTAGTGTACTTGTCCGCACTTTGCGCGGATATAAAAAGATATTACATTTATTTTACAATAATTAATAAATGATATAATAAAAGAGAGAAATACAAATTAAGTTACAATTCTGATATTATCTATTCAGAAAAATTGCTAAAAAATCTCATGCTGCATTTTCAATTTAAAATTGCTTATTAAAAGGATGAAAACATAAAAATTGATATGAAAAGCTTCAGTTAAGTAACAATCTAATTATCATAGTTTCATATTAAATTCAATGATTCTTATAGTAATATTATTGGTTCAACCAACAATACTAATCTACTTGATCATAAATTACATGACTTTTTTTTTTTTTGGTATAAATGACTCTATAATAAAAAATAAACAAATAAAAATATATTTGTGCTAAATCATGGTGGGAAAAAAAATACTTGAATTACATTCGAACATATTTATGTCCGAGATTCAAAAGTTAGAGAATTTTGTTTTTGATATTTGATGCCCGTACTGGCATTCATTTACTACATATTTGTGTCACATAAGATTCATTAATATTAAAAAAATATATTTAAACTTTCATTCTTATAGTATGCATTGCGAGAAGAGAGAATTAAGTTGCTATAGTGAAACATTGTCGTTGAGGTTTTACTTTTACAATAAAAATAAAATAAATCACATAATTTATCGTATAGAGATTATCAGTAGTGAGAAGAAATAATTTTTAAAAAAGAATACGTGTATGCAACGATGAAGATGTAGAAAAAGTACCAAGAGTTGAATAATTTTTTACAACACTAATACAATTGTTCCTATTATTACCATATTATTGTGGTAATTATTATACATGTCTCAAAATAGATTTTTATAAGTATCATTTTAAGGAGTTGTAAATTTGTATATTAAATATTTGAAGGTTATGAATATGAAAGGTTAGGAGTTATAGACATTACAAAATTAATTAAGATTTAAATTTATGTAATTGAAGAGGTATGAATTAAGAATATGATTTTATAAAATAAAATAATTGAAAAAGATTGGAAAAAATGTCAATTTTTTTTATTAATATATATATATATATATATATATTATCTCTTCTCCTGTTTTTGGCTTTTATCGTTATTGTGTTTAACTTTTCTCTTTTTTATTTATTAATTTATGTACTATATATTAATTCCACATGTAACATCCCAGAATTTTTTTGAGCTAAGACTCGAACCATCCTTCGTTGTGAGTAGGATTTTACCGAGGAATTTAAAATTTCTTAAGTGTTAAGGTCACTAGATGTAGCACCTTGAGTTCCAAAAAGAACTAAATTGGAAATAGCAAAATCTGAAA
>JAJONR010002715.1:0-90653 GCA_029582245.1 Solanum etuberosum
AAACCCAATTCTAGAAGGGTGGTGGGCTGGGGCGGGCTAGCCCTTTTTTTTTTTTTTTTTTTTTCTTTTCAAACTTAAAATTCTATAACATCAAGAAAATGAGAAGATTTTCAAATCAAATATGGCAAACACCGATGTTGCTTCAATAACACTAACAAAAATCTAGTGTAATTAGCATGTATCTAGAATACTAGATATGCGAGATACATGTATCGGGTGTGATACATCCTAGATATGTGAGCGAGATGGGAGGGAGGCGATGGCGCGAGATTTGTCTATGTATCCTAAATACATGTGAATTCACTTGGATAGAGTGTATCTAGATCAAATTAACCTAATTTTGAGTTCATGTATCCCGAGATACATGTATCTGGACGTACCAAAATCTAGTAAGATTCATAATATTACAACATAACGTGCATTTAAGTAATTAGCTCATATACTAGTGAGATTATTGTAAGTTACCCCTAAGTAAATAGTTTTGGCTCATGGACCGACCCAGATCAAGCCTCAAGGGCCGAGGGCTTATATGGATTGGACTTATAGGCCCTAGTTTTAAATGGACTTGAAAAATCATATTCCAATCCATTCCCAATAACGGATTAGGTCGAATCGGCTCCATAGACTAAGCCCATTTTGACGACTCTAGTTACTACCCTCCAAAAATATTGTTTCAAAAAACCCTCGTGACAGATATTACAAAATAATTGAAAATTTGGCTATTTTTTTTTATAAATGGGTGAGACGGGGACTTAAGATTGCGCCCAGCTGTGAGCTGACAAATATTTAATTGGAATTTGGTAGAAAAAGACCTGCTAAAGTATTAAATATTACAAACATAACTAGTAACTAGAGATAGGTGGTGGTAGGCTGGTAGTAACAAAGCAACATGAACCAACATGGTTGTGGTGTAGTAGTGTAACTGTTTTACCTTAATTAGAAGTCTCGAGTTCGAGTCCCGAATATAAAAAAAAATCTTGTTAAAAGTGTCACCTGAAATAGACAGTGCGCAATCGAGATGAATGACTTAATTAATTTTAGAAGAAGAAGAACATATAGTCCATATAAACGTATTCAGTATCTAATATGCACTGATATATCCAATGTATATGTATATAGATATTCCCAAAATTCTCTTATCTATTCCAAACTTTCTGTATCATTTCTTTCACATTTTTTCAAGTATTGTATTTGAAACTCAAAAGGAGCAAGTTTTTGAAAGTGATATATCTAAGTTTTGGATTAGTACTTGTATTTGTGCATAAATACATACTTAAAAAGTAAAAAAGAAAATACAATCTAGATACATATATTCAGTATCAAACATATATACACTAATATTTTATGTATCTACGATTGATATTTCCAAAATTCTCTTATTTATTCTTAACTTTTTGGAAGAGTGTTTAGGAGGTGTAATTGAAAGATAGATTCAGAGTGAGTGATTTTACTCTATAAAAAGGGATTGTATCTTAATAGATAAATATGCTAGAAAAAAGAAAATCGTTGTTAGATTATGTATTTTTTTTTAAAATAAAATTATAATTGTATTGACTAGCTATTAGGGGTGTCAAAAGAATATGAAAAATTGACTGAATCTAACCCTATCGAGCCGATTTATATCATATTTTTAATAAAATTGTGAACTTTCATTTAAGTGTATAACCGTCCCAAACAATTGGGATTGTCTTTTTAATTTATAAAAAAACTCAAAAAAAATTCGAACCAAACCGAATAACCTTAGATGGATGCAGATATATTTTTTATTTTAAAAATATATCAAATTTAATATATGAATATATTTGATAGTAACATTTTTTAAATATAAATATAAACTAGGTCCTACGTCTGGTGACGGGACATCTTTGACCCTTTGATTTCAAGTTAGCATTTAATTAATTAGGTATTCAACTAAAATATACTATAATATATACTCCATCAAACAATACGACAAAATCTATGCGAACACTCATATTAAAAGTTTAAGATCAAACAATACAGTTACAAGGTTTTATATTTTTGATTCTTGGTGAAAAATTGAACTGCTTCTTCAAGAACACACTTGCGGAGAAAATATTTTAATAGTGGTATATTTTGAGGTGATACTTCAAAAGTAAAAAAAATAAAAATAAAAAATTAACCGAATATGATTGGGATGGTTTTAACAAATCTAATTTTGGTTATACATTATAAAATACCCAAAAATTTGAAATAGTATATTTTTTTGAAAATAACCGACCGAACCGTCTCATTGACCCATACCGGCTATACTATCTTATCTTGTTTGTTTAGTTAGTTGAGTAATTTTTCCTACTTTAATTTCAAATGTCTAGTTATTGCCTCATTATCCTGCAATCATGCAATTTTAAGATGCATGTATCTTATATGGGGAGTTAATATAATTGTGAACATGTTAAAATAATTTTTGCTACTAGTCGTTGGAATACTATTTTAAAAAGCATAATTTACACCAACACTAGTGGTACTTTTGTTCTTTTGACTGCTAATGTAAGCTACAAAGAGGACATTGAGGAATTAGTAGTGCACTTGTTCTTTGAGATAAAGACATAAGTATCTCCTTAGATTATGACCGAAATTTCAGAGACATACTTTAGCTAAACTAACGTTTCATTACCCCCGAATTTATTTGTTTTGTTATTTTATACAGTTTTTGATTTACGTGGCACACTGTGTGACTCTGCATAGTTGAGACACGTGTGAGATATTTGAATACCATGTAGCCCAAAAAGGTGTAAAAAATTACAAAAGAATGAATTTAAAGGGGGTAACAGGACTTTAATTTAGTTAAAATGTATCTCTGAAATTTCAATCATAGTCTAAAAGTACTTTTTCCTTGTTCCACTTTATTAGAAAAAATGAATAAATTTGTATATGCTTTGTACAAGCTAGATGGGTTGGTGAGTTCAGTCCTTGACTTCTATCTACTTCTACAATGTTCATACTAGTATGAATGTGCTGGGTTCGAAAATAATTATGGCGTTACACAGAAACTTATAATTGCAAATCATATGTTGATAAATTAGATGACAAAAACTTATACTAAAATTATAATATTATTATATGAAATTTGGCCAATTGGCCTATATATTAAAAACTAATAAAAAACTTTAAAACTGTAGAGAGAAAATCTCCTCATAAACAAAAGTTTTTTAACGACTACATTGTGGATTCTATTGTGTTCTTAATATGAAAAGAGGGGTCTTCAATTTATAGAGTTCTAAACTTTTCTTCTAAGGAAAGAATAACTCAAATATGAAAAAATATTATATTTTTCTTTTCAGAAAAAGTTCAAGCATTTATGATAATACTTTGACTTTTCTTTAAGTGAAAAATAAATTTCAAATAAGGTAAGAAAATCAGGACAAAATCCTAACAGAAAGTAGATATAGTCTAAAAGTACTTGTTCCTTATTCCACTTTATTAGAAAAAATGAATAAATTTGTATATGCTTTGTACAAGCTAGATGGTTGGTGAGTTCAGTCCTTGACTTCTATCTACATCTACAATGTTCATACTAGTATGAATGTGCTAGGTTCGAAAATGATTATGGCGTTATGGAGAAGCTTACAATTACAAATCATATGTTGATAAATTAGATGACAAAAGCCTATACTAAAAACATAATATTATTATATAAAATTTGGCCAATTGGCCTACATATTAAAAACTAATAAAAAAATCTACATATTATTGTTGTGGTCATTTTATATAACTAAATATTATGGCTTAAGTGAAAGATTTGGAATTAGTGTGAGTTATTGGGTGATAGACTTTGTGAATAAAAATAATTTTAGGATAAGAATTTATTTATTTATTTTGAAAATTCTAGAACTTCTCAAGATTTGGAAAAATAAAAATTCCACATTCGGAGAAAAAAGCAATACTCCATCTGTCTAACAATACTTGTCCATTATTGACTATGCACACTTTTTAAGAAACTATAAATATAAAGGTAATTTTACAATATTACTCTTTGAATATAATAAATATAGTGTCTTGAAAGATGTAGTAGAGAAATGACTATAATTAATGATAAGGATATATTTGAAACTAAATGTAAAATTGTTCATTGATTTCATAAAGTGGATAAATATTGTTGGACATTTCAAAATAATACAGTGGACTACTATTGTTGAACGGAAGGAGTATTTGCTTTATCTGACGTCGTGACGCGTTGCATGTGATAGAATTGTATAGTGGTTTATGATTCACACTAGACACAAATGCCTGCACAGGTCCAATATTTGTGAGTATTTTTATGTGACATAGATAAAATTTAGAGAGTCAATTAAATTTTAATATGATTTTTAAAATCTTTTAAGTTGTTAATTATTGTAGGTTATAGTATATTTTACGTAATTTTTAAATAATATATGTTACTTTCCTTGTCTCAATATATGTAACACAAATAAAATTTCAAGAGTCAATCAAATATTGTTAATTATTGATATTGACAATACTTTTTACGTAGTTTTCAAATTAAATAATACATGTTACTTCTTTTGTCTTATTTTATGTGACACAAATAGATTAATTTTATGAATCAATCGAGTGTTTTATATGTTTTTTTAAAAAATATTTTAAGTTGTCAATTATCATGATTTATAGTATTTCTTATGCAATTTTTAAATATATATATATATAAAATATATAAGACAAACAAATTAAACCGAAAGTAAACAAGAAAGTGTGTATGTAAGTGTGAAAACACACAGATGATGCAGACATGTTGACCATCACCTGTATGGTTACCCACACTTATATATTAGTAATAGAAATAGATTTACGAAATGATAATTTCACCATGGAACAAGTATACATCTATAATACAACTTATGGTTACATAACCCTAATTAATTATGCCTACAATCATGCATTCTATCTATCAGTACAATAATACAACTATTACAACATGAGCTTAATTTAACTCATGCCCATAGGTTAATATTTCCCCTCAAATAATTGTTTCATGATTTACATATATTGTCAACAAGCTTCCTAATATAGTCACAATTCTTAACAGTTGATAAAGACGATAAACAATCGTTAATGTAAAACTATTTAGAGTTGAGAAAACAAAACTTATCCCTTCTGTAAATGAGATTCATGGCCAAAGATTAAATAGCTAGTAACATATACTTTTTGATTTCTTTGTATCTTAAATGAAAAAAAAAAACATGTTAGCTCAACTCCTTTAGTAAAATGACTAGAAGTCATCTCAACTGGTTAGAGACTTATGAATTATTAGATTTTTGAAGATACCTTTATATGTAAATATAAAATAAAAAAAGATGAAGGAAAAAGAGAGAGAGAGAGAGAGAGAGAAACACAATGGTGGCTACTAGGGACTCATCGGAGAAGTCGTCGGAGATTGGCCGGAGCTTGGGAAAGTAGATTAATGAAACTCAAAATGACGGAAATGGTTAGTTTTTATGTTTGATCGGATTTTGAAGTTGTGATTCTTGAAATTTAAATTTCATAAATGATTATATAACTATGAGTTTTTTTTTTCTCCAAGTGAGTGGTGATAAAAATAAATTAGCAGCTAGTAAAAACTTAATTGTCACAAGAAATTATTTGTATTATTTTTTCAAGTATTAGACATTTTTAACGTTAACAACCTTCTCTCCCGTTTATTTTATATCTTCTCTTTTAACCCTATTGTTTCCTTCATCTATTTTACTACTTCATTTTATTTTTTCATCTAACTTCCTTTTCTATTTAACTCTCTCTTTACTAAAGATAATATTTCAAACCCCATATATAAAGGACCATTATGGAGTACGGACAACAATAAACTTGCTCATATATAAAATTTGATGTTTCCATATCAATTTTTTGAAAACTTGAAACTATTTGAAGATTGGATTATCTGATCAATTTCAATTATTTAAAAATGAATTCTTAAAATTTAAATAATCCAAAATCTATGGAAAAACAAATAGCTTAGAAAATGTGACAAGAAAAAACCTTTATTTTTATTAGCATGTTAATTTATTTTTTAAGCTTTTATCATGTAGAACACTTTTTCTTATATAGAAACTAACAAATGTATTAAATTGAAAAAATAAATGTAATTTGTTTTGCTTTTAACCTTTTCTAAAGAATATCTTTTTATTATATAAATATAAATATATAATACCAAAAAAAAAAATATCCCATTAACTTGTGAATAGGATTCAACATATGAGTTTGAATATGTTTTTTTACCCAACTTGCAAAACACTTTATTTATAGTAGGAATGACTCCACACTCGAACAAGTGGTGAGTGAGGAATCAGAGAATTAGGAAACTCATAACATTAATTTTTAATTGATGTGTTGTTTACGACTGTGCATCCACAAATATTTGAATTCTTTTAAGGGCGATCTCTGCGGTTCGATCATCGATATTCGCAAAACAGATTCGGAACCACCCTGACTCCGGGCAACTAAAAGAAGATCCAGGCGAGATGTTGAGCTTCGCGTTGTTTATGATCAGTTTCCATAGTAACACTTCAGCATCAACTGTTGGCTCTTTCAGTAGAGTCCTCAAATCCACCCAGCAATAAACCCCAGCATTGCTTTTTAAGCACTTGATTCCAATTTTTTCAAGTCCGCTAGTGAATTTCTCGTATCTTTTCCTTAACCTTTTGGCACTTGTAGTGAGATACTGGTCGATGAATTCATCGTCAGATAGCATGGAAGCTAAAAAATGTTGTGTTTGAGTGGAAACAAGTCCGAAGCTTGACATTTTTCTAGCATTATTAACGACATCATCATTGAAGGAATACACAATTCCCACTCGAAATCCTGGTAAACCCATGTCTTTGGAAAGACTGGACACAATATGTACCAAATTTGTATCAACACAGATTTCATTGTCCTTGATAATTTCAGCGATACTGACAAATTGTGGAGCATCAAACACGGTGGCAGCATAGATTTCGTCGCAAACAAGGTGGATGTTATGTTCGTTAGTGAAGGTGAAGATGTTTTTAAGTGTGTCCCTATCCAAAATGGTGCCTAATGGATTAGAAGGGTTGGTCAAAATCAAGCCTTTGATTTTGACATTTGCTTCTTGGCCTTTTTCATATGCCTCTTTGATAGCTTCTATAGTAATTTTGAAATTATTACTACTCTTGCATGGAATGGGCAAAAGTTGTACACCAGTTCTCCACCTTAGGTCCCTAATGAATCTGCATTAATATGTAAGTTATCAACAAAATAATGGAGTTCATTTCAATTTCCTGGGGGAGGAATAAAAGAAAAATGAAAAACTAAAGTACAAATGACATATTCTAATGAGAACACATGGACAAAAAAGGAAGAAAAGGGACGGGACAAAAAGGACACGTAGGTGAATACGTAGAGGATGGTGTAGTACATTATTATGTTTTCTGTCTCCTGCATCCTCGCCTCTACATAACCAGAAGAGATGAAAACGAACAACGATTACGGCCAGAAGATTTATGAACCATCTGCAATGGTATTTATTCATATATAATTGTGGATCTGGGTTTTTGGGTTGTAAATATATGAGGCAAGTCTCAAGGTGGGGATCTGCCGGAAAGTGATTGTGCTCTACTGCTCTTTTTTCCGATTAACCAATTGATTTCAAAATGTCTCGAAAACTAATTTGAATTGAAAATTTCAACCTCCCTCGAAGAGGCTTGAGAAATGGCTACATATTGATCTGCCCGATGAGTTCCCCAGTAATGAAATATGTGAACAAGTTTAAGATCGGAGAACACACATCATACCCTGGGTAATAAGGTGCGGGAACTAAAAAAGCATCACCAGGATCAGCCAAACAAAACATGAGTGTCTCATTAGCTCCGGTAGCTCCACCAGCCATTACTACGCGTTCACCATCAAACTTAACCTTGCCCTCTCTTGTTC
The DNA here is from genome assembly GCA_029582245.1 of Solanum etuberosum. Classification (NCBI taxonomy): domain Eukaryota; kingdom Viridiplantae; phylum Streptophyta; class Magnoliopsida; order Solanales; family Solanaceae; genus Solanum; species Solanum etuberosum. The sequence goes on from JAJONR010002715.1 coordinate 7,903, forward strand.
TCTCCATAAATTTTGCAATTGCCTGCAAAAACAACCTCATTAATATGTTTAACGCACGCCCATGCACCTCCTCTCTGCTTCCCGTTCGTACCCAAAGGAATTAAAATATAGGCAAAACAAAGATATTTACAATTGTGAATTCAGACAATCAAAATCTCATTAATTTTCATAATGTAAAAGATTATTTGAAATAGAGGATTGTGAAGAGCTAACTGACTTACAGTTGTGAATTTAGGCAATCCATGATAGTCTTGAAAGTTTGCGATTCTGCTGAAACAGTCAATGGAGGCTTTTCGCTTTCTCTTAATAATCCAATCTTCAATCAAGTCAACTGAAAGCGGATTTTCAGCTAGACCCAATTGAAGAACCCCATTCGGATTATTTATCGGGTGGAAAGGATCCTTGTCATATGCTTTCCACCCGTAAAAATATAGCGAGTTTTCGCCATGTTGTTCGTTAGTACACAGTTTAGACAAAACTGCATTACTCGTGATCTCCGAATCCACTCTAGTAGCCTGGAAATTTTGACGCACAAAACTGCGCAGTACTACTACTGATTGTAACACAAATGATTTGGATATGGAATTCCGAATAGTATACCAACCCATTATTCCTTTAAAAGAAGAAAAAAAAAAACTAGCTTGGCTGCAAATTTTGTTAGATACAAAAGTTCATAGATAGCTAGTGTTTGGTATGGAAGGATAATGAAAGTATTTATAGGGTTTCAAAATAATCGATATTTTTCATGGTAAAATAACGAGTTAATTGAATTAAGACATGCATCTTTACCAAATTGTACTACTTTAACTACTCCTTCCTTCCGTCTCATGTTAGATGGACACTTTTTACTTTATACCTTGATTAAGAAATCATTACTAAATTTTGCTCTTTGTTCATATTAATTAGCTTATGCGCAGTTAAATATAATTTTCGGGTCTAAAATGTTGTTTTTACTCCCAAAATTTGTTCAAGATCAGGCTAGAGCAAAGGAGGGGCGATTTCTTCAGTTCTCTGTTTATTTCCTCTTTCAAAATAAGTCCTTCCATCAATCTAAAACTCGTTTGATTCTTTAATTCTTAGAATAACATTAGATTAGATTGATCATAGTGAGCGTTATTAATCTTTGATTGTGCTGACCTTTTAGCCCTTTGACACAGTCTTATAGTAGTTATTTTATTATTATTGTTATTTTTACATATAATATTAACACTAACAACTATATAGAAGCATGAGTTAGAAAATTGGTATAAACACGTATGCTTAGAGTCATTATCATAAAGGATTCAGTGAACGTTTAGAGTCATTATCATAAAGGATTCAGTGAACGTTTTGAAACTTAGCAACACACAAGATAATTCTGGTTGTTGGCTCTACCGGAAGAGTCTGAAATCTTAATTTATGCATGCTTTATTAATCTTTGATTGTGCTGACCTGTTAGCCCTTTGACAGTCTTAATAGTTACAAAAAGGTAGCCCTTCTCATTATGATTCTGAGTTATAAGTAGTTGACAATTTTTAACTTGCCTATTTCTCTTATTCAATTTCAAAATGGTAATGCCTATGATAATTATAAGTAGGTGTTTAGTTATGAAAATCAAATACTATCCATTTTATTTAAATTTTTTACGTTAAAATTAGAGTTGTGCTTGATAAAATTTTCTACAAAAAATATTTAAAATTTAAATGTACTTTTTAAGTATAATTTATGTCCAGCAATCAACAAAAAATTAGCAAATTCACCGTACATAAACCATACCATCAAAATCTTCTCTAAAAAAAAATAACATCTCAAAATAGATAGTCACATGAATCCCATAATTTAAAATGAAAAGATTAAATACTAATAAAAGAGAAAAAATAAAATATTTAAAGTGAGGGGGGAAATAAATATTTTACAAAGAAAGAAATAAAAATAATTAAATTTATATAAGTTTTAATGTCAATAATTATGTATCCTAACTAATTATAAATAAACCAATTAGAAAAGGACATGTATCCAATTTTTTTGTTGTTTATATTTTCTAGGAAATAACCTGCAGTTTACAAAATTTTATTTATGATTTTATAAAAGGGTAATTGTTAAAAAATATCTTTAAATATTTTTCTTAATAGGTGTGCATTACTCATATTAAGTCATATAAAAGAAGTTTCATATTTTGACACAAATTATTTTTTAAAATTATTTCATAAAAGTATCATATTTATACAAATAAAAAATTGTTACATCTACAAATTGAAAATGTTGAACCCGTGTTCTACACGGTCAAGGCGTATCTAGTTATTATAATAGCAAATGCCAACTATGAAAAGACTAATCCAAATAACTTACTATATAATTGATTGAAACTATACCGATATTAATAATGCACATTTTAGTTATCATGCGGATATTAATTATTTTATTTTTTACATATTTTGCTAAAATAATACAAAAATTATTTCATAATTTATATATAATATATTAATTATGTGAATTTCTAAATTATAAATTAAAAATCAAATTAATTAATTTTAATACATAAATAACTTACTTTACTAAAATATCTTCCTGTGTAACAATCTTAATAGTGTAATATATTATTATATAAAGTCAAAGAAAGGAGAAAGTTGGCCACGTCAGAACCAACTGTATAATTTGAACGGACTAAATAATGCAACGTAGGATATCTATCGTGTTGGATAGTACTTCCTCCGTTTTACAAAGAATGACCTAGTTTGACTTACACGAAATTTAAAAAAATAAAGAAGACTTTTAAATTTTGTGGTCCTAAATTAAAGTTATGTCAAATGTATAAAATTGCCGTGGCCTTAAACATGCTACGTGGAAAGTTGAAATTAAAATGTTATAAAAAAAAAAAAAGAGGTCATTCTTTTTGAAACAAGACTAAAAAAGAAAGGAGATCATTCTTTTTGAAACGCAGAGAGTACTATTAGTTCTCATGGAATTCAAAATATTTAATAAATCAATTATTATTTTGTTAAATTATAAATTTTTAATATTTTTTAAGAAGAGACATGTAAAAGACACATATATAATAAGTAAAATTAGGGACCTATATGATATTCAATATATTTTTTCATAAATTATTTTATGTTCATTAATATAAATAAAAGATATATTAATAAAATTGATCATTTTATTTATAATTTCTTTAAAAAAAGACACTAGCATGAACTTAAATATATTAAAATAAAAAGACTACGTTCACCTGCAGCTGCACATCACAGACATGTTTTATCACATCAGAGTTGCAAATATTCCAATAGAGGATTTTGTCAATAAATGTTTTCTAGTAGACTAGAACAAATAAAATAATAATTTTATTTAAAAAAAAGGAGAGGGGTACCCCATTTGGTAGACTATTTTTTATCATTCAATGTTGATATTTATATTATGGTTGGCCTAAACTAAAATTTACATTAAAAATCGTATATTAACAATAAAATGTTTTCTAATAAAAACGACTTTATATCGAAAGAAACTTAAATATGTTTGACTTTTACTACCAATATGATTCTACTTACCTTTAATGTTTTTCTTTAACTATAATTATATTTTAAAAGGTAACAAGTATTTCCAGGGTGGGTATTCGATCGGTTTGGTTTGATTTGAAAAGTTCGGTTCAATTTTTCGATGTTTGGTGTATTAAAAGTAAGAATTGAAATCGAATTGATTTTTCGATTTGTACTTATCAATATTAGAAAATTCTGTGATTGACATTATAAAAAAAATAGAAAAAAAAAGCATGAATAATAAAGATGAAATGAAAAAATACTTTAAGCTATGCAACTAAAACTAGATGAATCTAAACTAAGAAGCTAAAGTATATTTAGTACGGAGTATTTAGAATCTTGTTTATGAAATAAAATAAGATATCTTTTAGGAAAAATTAAAATAAAATAAAATAAATATTAATTGATGATATCATTAATCTTGACTTTGGTGGAAAAACACATTCAGTTTTTATCTTACCTACTTGAGTTGTTGGACAGGAAGGAGTTGGCAATGAAGAAAATGAAAAAAAAAGTTACAAATTACAGAAATTCGTTTTTTCGATTAATCAAATTTATTTTATTAAAAATCGAAAACCAAACAAAATTATCAAAATTTTAAAATTTAAAACTGAAAAAACAAAATTGAAATTTAAAAAAATTTAATTCGATCATTTTTTTCGATTTGAACCAAATTATGTCCCACCCTAATCACTACATACTTAACAAAGTTACCATGCAAAAAAATTAATCTCCATGGATCTTCTAATTGTCTTTTTCTCTCAACTAGTCTCCTTATTTATAGCTTCTTGTCTCTTTTTTTTTATTTATAAATATTAAAATTCAATCTTAGCTGTTATAAAGTTTGGAAGACCTTTAAACCCCACAAGAGACTTTTTCGTCCAACATATGTCTACGTGCTAGAGCTGAAATTAAAAATTTATTGTATAATATAAGATACCTTTTGACGTTTTCTATTTTAATTATATATATATATATTCCAAAAATTGCTAACATGCACAAGATACTCTTTTTGTTTCTTTCTTTCTTTCTTTTTTATATAAGTTTTTGGTTTATGAACCCTTATATTAAGGTAAAATTACTTAATTATATAAATCTTTTTATTAAATTTAGTAATTATCTTACTAATGAAAGAGAATTAATAAATATGATAGAAATGTTTGTTTAATTAGATAATTTTTCCTTTGTAAAAATCTTAGAAATTAAGTTATGATCTCTAGTAAGCCCGTTATTAATTGTATCTTAATTACATGTACAATATATAATTTTCTGAAAGTTATGACTTTAATTTGTTAATGAGGAGAATGTTGAGCTTGACCAGACGATGTACTTGGTAATTAAAGACACATATGCTGCACTGGTGGGAGTGTTTCACCCTTAACCAGAGGTCTCGAGTTCGAGCCCTGGGTATGGAAAAAATCATGTTGGGAGCGTCACCCTCGGATGGGCTTGCAGAGCGTGATCCGAATTTAGTCGGAGCTCTAATGTGAACTTCGGACACCGGGTGGAAAACCCAAAAAAAAAAATTCATAATGTTTGAGTGGTTGATTAACCATAAAATTCAAGTGCACATATGCACGTGTGTTGGACAAAATAGTCTTCTGAAGAGAATGAAAATCTTGTGGGCTTTAAATATATGTTATGAGAGAGAGACATCAGTCCAAACATTTTTCAATGGTGATAAATTGTTGTGAAAGTCCACCAACATTTTTAATATAATATTTATTACTCTCTCCGTTTACTTTTTGTCACGATCTAAAAATGAATGTGATGACACTCGTTCTATTTCATTAAGATAAATCAGTCTCAAATTCAATTGTTACGATAAAGTACGGAAATAAAATAAAATTAAGAAGTTTACTCTAAATTAAATTATAATCATATTATAAATTAAGTTTTTGATATATTGAGATAGGTAATTAAATATTGGTGTATTATATTATATGAAAACTATCACCACAACAAAAACAACTTTTAGCGGCAAAAAATTGATACATTAATAAAGAGTGCTAGAGTCTTTACCGGCATTAGTTAAGTGTCATTAGATCCAATGTCGCTAAAACCTTTAGGGACATATAGAAAGAGTGTTAATTGCCGCTAAAAATACATATTTAGTGGCAATTGCTAATTAATTACCGCTAAAGCTCATTTTTGATGTAGTGTATTAGGATGGTATTGTTAAGAGAAATTAAGACTTAACCTTAAACTTGAAACTTAGGAACTTGATTTTAGATTTGGGTGAGTTTTTGGGTCTAGGTTAGAGTACATATAGTGATATGAGTGTTGTTGGCAGTGGCGTAGCCAGAAATTTTACGAAGGGTGTCCAACAATTTCATAGCTAATAAAAATAATTTAATGAATGACACTTAAATTTTGTAAATCAACCTACGTAATATTAATGATTATTTTTTTTAATTAAAATATATACCAAATTTTTTAAAATCAAACTACATAGTAGTGAGCTTTAATGTTCACGTTTATTTGATAGGAAGTGAACAGACAAAAAAAAGAAGAGAATATTCAGTTTAGAGTGAAATCACTTTTATGCTTCAAGATTTCACGAGCCTCTGATGACTAACAACGAGAAATGAAAAATAAAGAGTAGAACCAAACGAGTTATATTATAAGAAATTCTATATGGAGCTTTTTCACTTTTAGTAGCTTTATCGAATAAATAAATAAAATAAATAAATAAATAGATTTTTCTTATTAACTTTAAATTAAATAATTGCTTTTAAATTTTATTTAAATTTTTAATGAAAAGAAAAAAAAATCAAAAGTCAAATAACATATTTATTATTTTTGAATTGATCATTATTAAAGAATTAAGCTATTCACATAAAATATAGATAAGATTATGAAATCACATTAGCCAGGTTGTTAGTTATCATCAATATTATCTAAGTCTTGTTTTTTCAAATTCTATGAGCGGTAATTTGCCTTTGGTATGCACATGCCATAGATAGATGGTGTGTATATATATATATATTAAAATTGTGTATACTGTAGTGGAGGGTATCATGTTGTGAAGATTTTATGAACATAAATTAGACATATAATTAGCAGTATGAATTCTAATTAAGCCTTTCGGTTATCTGGCATCTACATATGGTAGCTTTTCATTTTTGATAAACTATGTGCACACACATTTATGCATTATGTCAAAAAATTTCTAGCCAAGCATATGTGGAGTTCATTCTTATAAAAAATATATTTCATATAAAAGCTCAAATAGTTAGAAAGTTTTAATTCATGAGAGAGCTTGATTTATTAAAAGACTATATTACTTCTTTCGTCAAAGTAGGACACAATGTTTGGTGTTTTTAAATTTCTAAAGTTCAAGTACGATTGATTTTTATAATGTGTTTGTGTCCATCTAGTATTAATACTTACCTTTAATTTTGTGATAATTTGTTTGTGTCCATCGAGTGTTGACACTTAGCTTTAAATTAGGTGATAATGTGTTTGTTTAGCATAAGTATCAATACTAGTTGATACTATTGATGACAAAATTGATTTTCTTGCAAGATCGATTTGTGTTCATCTAGTGTTGACACTTAGCTTTAAATTTAGAAATAATGTATTTGTTAAGCATAAGTACCAACACTAGTTGTTTGTCTTGTCCTAGACTTTGATTTAGTTGTTTGAATTAATTTAAAATGAGTTAGTGTTAATGTAGTTTAGTTGTTGAAATAAGTTCAAATAAAGTTTAATTAACCCCTAGCTAGTTTGATTCATTTTTCGAAATAATGTGAAAGTTGATGGACTTAATTCAAAACTAGTTAGAGTTAATATAGTTCAGTTGTGGATTTAATTCAAAACTAGTTAGATTTAATGTTGTTTAATTGTCAAAATAAGTTTAAATAAAGTTTAATTAACCCCTAGCTAGTTTGATTCATTATTTGAAATAATGTGGTTTAGTTGGTGGAATCAATTCAAAACTAGTTAGAGTTAATGTAGTTTAGTTGATGGAATTAATTCAAAACTAGTTAGAGTTAATGTTCTAGAATTTTGAGTTATGGATTCTAGATTCTAAAAAAAAAACAAGAGTTTTTGATAAATTATTTATATACATTAAGTAAAAAAATTAACATAAATACAAGATATGTAGCAAAACAACTGAGTTTTGTTAATTTGTTGCAAGTAATTTACATTATTATGCTTATATATAATATAGTTCTTTTTTTCTTTTATCTTATTGTTTAGAATATATTTTCAATATAATTTTAACATAAAATTTTACTTTATATATTTAATTTTTCTTAATTACTAATGTGATGGTGAATTATTTAGATACATATTTATCTTGAAAGATTTACATTATATAGAATACTCTAGAATCAATAATTCTTCCTCCAATCCTCATCATCAAAGAGTGTGCATGTGCAACTTGGGCTCCAGATCTAACATGTGCCTACAATATCAATATGAAAAAACTAGTATCAAATTATATGAAAAGACAAGTCCAAATAACTTGCTAAAAAGTCATTTCTTAGTTTATTAGAATTATGCGAGTATTAATAATACAGAGGTTAGTGTTACATAGGTATTAGAATATCTTGAAATCAATAATTCTTCAGCCAGTTTCGTATACAATTAAGATTTTGCTTGTGCCAACTTGAGTGGGGCAACTCCAAAATCTGTATTTTTCCTTTCGTCTCAATATGGATTGTAGTAGAAGAATTCTTCATGGATTATTTATATACGTTAAAGTATAATTTTATAACAACAAAAATCAACTATGAAAAGACTAATCCAATGACCCCTCACTTATCTACACAAATTTAGATCTATAATAATAAGAGAATTTTACACAAATCTCATAGTGTTAGCTAATTACATCTTATTTCTATTTTTTTTCAAATTACAAAAATCCCTTAAATTTGGTGGAATTCAGATACATCCCAAAACGTCCTGGTTTTGGATACATCCCGATACATCACATCTCGATTTCGGATACATCACTCAACATCTCGATACATCACGTATGTCCCGATACATTACGTAAAGTGATATATCCAACTAATACATCGCGTAAAGTGATATATCTTAGAGTATGAGAGAGTAGAATTTTTTGTAATTTTTCAAATAGTAAATATTTTTAAAAATATAATAAAATAAGTTATATATTTAAGTAATTTTTCCTAATTATATTTTTTTAATTTAAATACATATTCAATGTGTCAATACTGTAGTGGTGATCTAGATGAAGATTGAAGAGGACAACTCTTTCTTTTCTCTTTAATTTTTTGTTTTTTGTCTTTTCTTTTCAGATTGGGCCTGGTCTTTGTAACTTGGGCCTAGTCATTTGATGTAGGGATAATTATCTTTCTAAACATATATTTACACTATATATTAATTTTATTTATATTTTTAAATAACTATGTAACCTATCACTAATTAAAAGTTTCTATACGGTAGACCTAAATATATGTATTTTTACTACCAGATACACTAAAATAGGGAGAGAAGCGAGCGGGGTGGGTAAGGAGGCGAACGAGATGGGGGAGGGATATAGGCATGCATGTGTCTCAGATACATGTGAATCACACTAGATACATGTATATGTATGCATGTGGTGTGATTCACATGTATATGGGATATGAGATACATAGGAGGGTGACGAGTGAGATGGGAGGAAGGTGAGCGAGATTTGTCTATGCATCTCAGATACCTGCGAATCCACTTGGATACATATTTCTAGAACAAATTACACCTAATTTTAAATCCATGTATCTTGATATACATGTATCTAGATGCACCAAAACCTGATAAAATAGTAATGTTGCAAATTATAGTGCATCTAACTAATTAGCTCCAAACTAGTGGATTTCTATTAGTTTTCCTTTGATGTAAATATACTCTAGTTTTGATTTAATAAAATCTGGCCCTTTAGCCTTTTAGTTAAAAAAAAAAACTCTTATTAGTTGTAGTCACACTAAAGAAGCATGAGATAGAGTGAGTTTCACAATTAAAAAAAACAGTTTTTGAAGAAAAATAGAGGGCGTGACGTGAATGTTGTTATGATAAGTTAGAAAAATTAAAGTAGGATTATTTTCTTGAGTGTGTAGCAATTGTTAAAGTATTTTATTCAGATCTACAAGTTTTATTTATCACAAGAAACAAACTCCAATTATCATTTTTTTCAAAACAAAAAATAATAATCTAACAAACTGTCACGGTCCAAAATGAGTCATGAGTAGCACCCACACTTAACCTTCTAGGTGGGCGAACCAATGAATTCAACCCCAACTTATATTTATCGTTAAACTTACGAAATACAAACCACAATGCGGAAGCTCAATCTTATTAAGGTAAGAAACACAAATCCACTAAAGTCTACTATATGTCATTCCCAAAACCTGAAAGTCATCACACCAAGGACATCTAATCTCCAAATACTAAGTTTAAGAGTATCAAATACATCAAAATAAAAGAATAAAATAGTTTGTGTCCGAAAACTTAGGACATCATGCCCTGACTGAGAGAATCCAATACGAGCTAGAATGAATAGCTTATCTTGTTATAAAAGTGACCCCCTACTATTTTTAATGTTATTTTCTTCAACCACCAACTAAGTTAATTATTTAAACTACCCCTAAATCATATAACTATAGTTACAAATAGTTCAAAATACCCATTTAGAACCCATCGAAAGAGTCTTTTATGAAATAAAAAGTTTTGATACTCAAAACGATCAAATGGGTCGTTACACAAACATCATATATGACTGAAACACAATATCAATAAGCTAATAGGTTAATTTTATAATTGTGTTATCAATGATGGTTTGATTTTGAATAGCCCTATTTCTTAAAGGAAATATCAATTATTATAAATAAAATTTGCTAGGCCCATTGCAATAAATATTAAAATTAAAATTTAGTGGAAAACTGTCCAGTGTAGATGAGTACTATTGACATTAGAACTAAACATAACATATAACATTAACAACTCAAAGAGTCAAAGTAGGTTAAGATCATTTTATCCAATCCATTTTTATTTATATACCTCAAATTCGATTTATTTTAGCTCAATTAATTTGCAATCTACCTCAAATCTGATCTAATCGGCTCATCTGCCATCACTATGACATCTTAGCTAATTAAAAAACTTATAGACATTAAACTGTTGAGTTCTCTATAACATTTTACTCGAATCCATCCATAACACTTGTAGAAAAATCTCTTAAATTTGAAACAAGCAACATTAAAATAAGAAATAGAAATTTTTAGATTTTTTCAATAATAAAAAACTGTTTTTGCTTCAATTTAAAAATAATTGTATCGATTAGCTAAATTCTTTCATTTGCCAAAAAAATTCTTTTTTTCTCAAAATAAATGCTCGTGGCCTCCGGGAATAACAATGTCAAACAAACTGTTAGTAGTTACTATATAATGTATTTTTTTTTGTGTTACGTAATTTAGGATTTGATAAGATATTTATAATAAGTTTTTAAATAATTCCATCAAATTAGTGGATAGAATTTAATATTTTTTAATTCCCAGAGATTCAAATAGTATTAAATTCAAAGGATCAAAATTGTGTGTAGAGAGCATTTTTGTTAAAGTGCGTATTCTAAAGATAAACCCTAAACCCTAACCAAAATCTTTCATCTTCCATAGCTTTTCAATGGAGCATAATCAGCAGCATAACAAACGGAATCAACCAGAGGACATGGCAACGACGACGGCGACCCAGAAGAGAAAACGAAAAGAAGTTGCTGTCTTTGGCAACTACAGAAACTACTATGGCTATAGAGTAAGCCTTTCTCTGTTTTCTCATTAATTGTTGGATTTAATGGTGCTAATGGATCATTTTTGCATCTAATATAAGGAAATGAATGTGTATTGGGTTGTGGATAGAGGTACCATGTATATGATAATGAGCATGATAGGCGGACTTACCCTTAGGTCGCCGGTTGGGGGGTCATGGCCACCCGGTAACCTCGGAAAAATGTATGTAGGAACTGGTTGATTTAGCGGGCTCACCTGTCTTTAGCATTTTCCCAAAGTTTTAATTTTTTGATATTTAGTAGTTACAACAGTTTTTTTTTTTTTTTTTTGGATTGCTTTTTTTTCGTTCTAGTTTTAAGAGAGTTTCACTCCAAACTTTGTAGTAGTAAGTAATTGACATGTGTATGTTATTTGAAGAAAAAGAACTAACCTCTATATATTAAATATGATAGTGGTGCGACACTTTAAATTCCCGGGGTCGCCTCTGCAGGGTTGGAATAGTTAAGGTGGTTATAACTATTAGGTAATGGTTGATATGATTATGACTCATGACTATAGGGAAGGGTGCTTCACTTGAACCGAGGGTCTTTCTGAAACAAACTCTTTGCCTCCACGAGGTACTAGTAAGGTCTGCGTACATTCTACCCTCCCCAGACCACACTTGTGGGATTTCATTGGGTATGTTGTTGTTGATTATAGGGCAGGAAGAATGCACTCATGATTTTGTGGACTGAAAGTAGAGTAAGTTATATAGGATTCAAGCAAGGTAATAATACTTGGGGCTGATGAAGAGATTGAAAGCTGAAACGAACAATAAGGAGCTTAATTCTAAAGAGAAGATAATACTTATTCGAAGAAAAGTTAGTTTTTCTCCTCGTTTACCAACTGACCCACTCTTTACCAGAAGGATGGAAGTTCTTCTGAAGTATCTAGAGTCTCTTACAAGTGAAGAATGAGAAGGTTAAAGTCAATTAGGGGCAAAACTCTTTTACAAAAAAATATAACACTACTTAAAGTTACATTGGGTATGTTGTTGTATGTAGGAGCAGGGGGGAGGCGATGTTATCTATGGGATTAGAATCCTCCAATTACAAGGTGAAGGTGAGTGTGCTCACCAAGCGAGTTGACCCTCACGAGAAGTTTGCAATGCTTTGTGTAGGGGTTGTACTGCTCTCTAAATCCTTGTATGGGTAGAGTTAGCCGACTTTTAGACTCCAAATCTCTTTTTCAGTGTCCTATCAATCCCATTTATAGTGTTTTATTTTGTTGTATAACTTTTGTGGTCTTTTTGATCCAATTATTCTGTTACTTGGGATATTCATTTTCGTTACCTTTAGTTAGAATATTCATCTCCTCCATCTGCCGCTATATTTTAAAATCAAATATCAGCAGTGTAGAAAATTAATCACAGTTTATTTAAACAGAAATAATGAATCAAGTTTTCCTCACACTGTAATTTTTTGGTGGTGGAGACTGAAGATCTTATCAATTTTTTTGTTCACTTCCTACATATTATTTCACTGGGTATGTTGTTGTTGTTGTTGTTCCTACATATTATTATATGGAAGAACATCTGTAAGACTTGTATGGATGTATTAATGGAAAGGATGTTATCTCCAGCAAAATTTAGGTTTCTATAGCCCTCCCGTGTTCTCAAGAAAATCTTACTTCTCCCAAGTTGAAACACTCTTGGGAGCAGGGAAGCTCAGAATTTCATTTTGATTTGTTCCCCCTTTAGCTGGACTCTCACTGTTTGGTATCTCTTGTGCACAGATAGGTCAGAATTTTGAGGAAGATCCAAGATTAAAAGCTATGAAGAAGGAGTGGTTTGAAGGCAAGGATTGTCTTGACATTGGCTGTAACAGTGGGGTGATCACAATCGCTATCGGTACAACTTTTTGTTAATTGCATAGCTGATTAATTCAGATATCTGTTTAAAATGGGATTCTTAATTAGGATTTCACCTTACTTTGACTCGCATGCGGGACTTTAGCTTGATAATCCCTGAAACATTGTCTACCAATAGATATTATGCATTTCCCTTTTCTTATCTTTTGTTAATATCAGTTACATTTTTTATTCCAGCACAAAAGTTTAACTGCCGAAGCATCCTTGGAGTCGATATTGATGATGGTAAGTATTTGAACTTTTCATTCGTCTATATATGTGTTTCACATTAGTTGATTCTGGCATGAAGAAATGAGGAACTGATTATGATGCTATAAATTTTCATGCAACTTGTAATCTGCATAAATTACTTTCACGGAGAAGTCATAATTAGAAACAAATAATAAAAAAAGAAACTGTTATTTGGTTTTGAACACAGTGCATTTTGTTGTTTTGTCCAGGATAACAATGTTTGGTTGGATTATGTCATACTTTTTTGCATAAACTTGGTCTCTTGATCTCTTTTTGCTACTTATTGCCATAGTTGCCGATAATTTCATATTTTGTTATCCAAGTAGTCATCTTAAGTAATACATGATGATGGATCTATCATTTGACTAAGAGCTGCTAGAATGTAGTTTATAACTTGATTATCTCTGCTCACCTCTTCCAGCAAGAATCCAGGATGCCAATTGGACTCTCAGGAAAACAGTGAGGAGTACTAGAGCTGTGCCGACAGGGGTGGCCAAGTCGACTGAGTCAAAGAATGTTACTGGTATTGAAAACCATGAGGCCGAGTCACCTAAGAAGCCCGCAAGCACTGATTGTACAGAATCTCATCATGTGCAAGATGCAAATTTGTTTGACATAGTCTCTTTCAAGAAGGGAAATTTTGTTCAGAATTGGCATCCAGGGGAAAATACATCTTATGATACGATTATTTGGTAAGTTCTCTTTTCCTTAAGCGTCATCTTATTTGTATGGTTCCAGATATATGAAGAGATCCTTCTTGTTCATTGCTATCCTTTTATGAAGTGGTAGCAAGGGTATGATATGGTTAGAAATTGTGATTCCTTGCCAGAATCGCCCAAAAATAAACTAAAGGTTCACCCCTCCTTTAAGTGGTATAGGCAAGTCATCTGAGTAGAAACGATAATACAAGAAAGGCTCAGGGCTCTCAATCTTTGGCTTTCCCGAAGATTGAGCGCATGAATTAACTCCAGAGGTTACTTACAGAGAAGATTAGACCTGGTTTTCTGCTTTTCTGTATCGCATAAGTCATATAATCTTAAGTAATATTAATATAAAGTATGTTCACCTTTACTATTGTGAATTTCTGTAGTATTAGGACTAGATGATTTTGTTTTAATTCCATGTATGTGTGCATATGATCAATTGAATTTCTTTTGATGCAGCTTAAGCGTGTCAAAGTGGGTGCAATTAAACTGGGGGGATGAGGGACTAATAACTTTATTTTCGAAAGTTTGGAGGCTTCTTTCACCGGTAAGTATTTTACATTATAGGGGAAGCGTCTTCTTGTAAACAGGGAAAAACTGAATATGAAAATGGGTTTCTGGAAATCATTTTGCTGAATAACATTTGACTGTATTTTTTGGTAACAGGGTGGTGTCTTTATTTTGGAGCCTCAGCCTTGGAGTTCATACCACAGTAATCGTCTTGTATCTGAGGTATTCCCTTTCATATCTGTTGCTAGTTTCAGCGTCCTTTTAAAGAATAATTTGTATAGACAATACCTTTATTTTGGGATCTTTTCCTTAATCCTCGAAAAGAAGTGAAAATTTTCCTTTCGAAGCATGTTAATGTTTTCCTCGTTACGCAGACAACAAGAATTAATTATCAAGAAATTAAGATCCGTCCAGAAGATTTTCAAGATATACTTTTGGACAAGGTACATTGCCAAGAATCATTAGTTTATGAAACTTGTAAGATAATATTTTATGACGCGGTTAGGTATGACTGACACGCCAATCTTTAATCTGAATGCAGATTGGATTTAGAATGGTAGAGGACATAACATCCAGTGCGTCTGGTCGCAAACCTGGGTTTAATAGACCAATTTTTGCATTCTGGAAGTGATGCATTAAGGTTATGAAATTGCTTTTTGTCTGAAGTGTTATATATATTTATGGAGTTATATCAACAACAACAAACAACATAGTGTGATCCCACAAGTAGGGTTTGGGAAGGATAGGATGTACGCAGACCTTACCCCTACATTTGTGGGGTATAGAGGTTGTTTCTGCAAGACTCTCTGTCAACTCAAAAGGGATGTTATCGAAGCAAGATATTGAGCTATTGAATTTATTCCAAATCTTTCTCGTGTATCGAGGCTGATGATTTATTTCACCTCACTTGTAATTGGATGTATATGTAAATTTTGTCCAACTGATAATTGGCCATGCTATGGTTGCTAACTCAAAATTTTGAAACAGCTGGTCAGCAAATACAGGTAGTAGTAGCAGCAGCTACTTATGAGTGTTCTAAGCATATAAAATACTAAGGCACGAAAAGAAAATAACTAGTATAAAGATATAGACCCCATTTTACGTTCTTCTAATTTTTTTTTAGAGTATATATTCTATTATCATCTATATTTTTAAAATATTACGTATTTTACCACTAGTTAAGGGTTTCTTATCATATATTGAGGAAAATACACTTAGATATATGTATTTTTGTTACTCGATATCATAAAATAAAGGGAGATTGAAGCGAGCAAAATGGGGAGGGAGGCGAGGAAGATTTGTTTTGTATTTTAGATACATGTGACTCACATTAGATACATGTATTTGGTGTTATTCGCATGTATCTGGATACCAGATGCATAAGAGAGTGGCGAGTGAGATGAGATAGAGGCAAGGGAGACAATCAAAATATGTATTTCAGATACATGCGAATCTACTCGGATATTATGTATTTAGAGTAAATTACACCTAATTTTGATCCTATGTATCTCGAAAAACATGTATTAGGACGCACCAAAATCTGGTAAAATACGTAATATTTCAAATTAAAATATATCTAAACAATTAGCTCTTAAATTAGTGAAATTTAGGTAAGTTTCCCTATTAGAATACAAAATATTTTTCGTGGTTTATCCTAACCACAATAAAAACAACTATATATTATAATCTAGATGTGGATTTTGACCAATTGTTTAAATGAAGAATAATCTCTAAATAATAACAATCCACAATGACGAAATGCAGCACCAAGATGACCTCATCTACCCAATTGGAATCACAAAAAGATATACTAATGTCATTTAACAAATAACAAAACTAATTTTGTTGATCGAATAAATAATTGGGCAAACAACACAAATCCAAATGTATTTAGAATAAACTGACTCAATCGCTCGCCCCTTTCTCAACGTATCTATATTTTTAGAATGTATCTAAAACATATAATATATATAGTGTGATTCACATATATCTATGATACACCAACTCTTTCGCTCTCTCTTCTCCTGTTCGCCTCTCTCCCTCTCTCGCTCGCCTCTCTCCTTATGTATCTATATTTCATACTATATTCGGTAGTAAAAATACATATATCTAGATGTATTTTGATTTGAAATATGTTATGAAATTATTAATTAATAAGATAATATATAATTACTTCAAACTATAAAATGTATATGTTAGGAATGTTTGTGTAATTAAATATTTTTTCCTAAATAATTATAGAAGTATGCCCGTTTAATGGACAAATAATACAATTAGCAATTAAATTGAAAACATGATATGAATTCTAGGTAGGGCGAAATTTCATTAAATGTCCTACGAAAATAATAAGTGTGAGTTCAATTCTCATCCTTAAATCTTATTTCCCTTTCCATCATTACTCCAAAAGATTTTGTTAAAGAATTGTAGTTACAAGTTTTTTGGTCCCATTATCCAAATATCAAATTTCTTTAAAACTTTTGAATCAAAATTAGCATTTCAATAAATAAATTTTTTTTGTCACAAACAAGAAACTATTTTCGTCCAAAAGATAAGAGATGGTTATATTCTTTTGCACAATTTCTTTTGTCGCCAAATGCCGCCCAATTGTTTGTGTTGATGTTGAGTGAGTGATGCAGAAAATATAAATATATTTCATTGATTTCTTTTTCTGTTTACTATTTCTTTTGTATTTTGAATTAACTTTGTAAAAAATCTAATTTTGTCATTTCAGATATACCTTTTCATCTCAATTTAAGTGTTTTAGGACCTGTTTGAACATAGATATTGCAAGCATTTCTTGAGAAATCTTTTGACAATTTTTTTTTTACTTCAAAATCCCAAAATCTAAGAAAATGCAGTGTTTGCCCAAAATTGTTTTAGTTTTCCAAACAAACTTTGATTTCTAACAAATCAAATTGAAGAAAAATATTACACATGCTTTACATTAAAAAGAAAAATCATAGACTAACATAATAAAACAAAAACAAATTCCAGTTTGCATATATGCATTTCTATTTTTTGATCCTCTATTTCTCGTTAAAATAATATTACTATATGTTATTTCAGAAACATACAAACAAATAAGTTAATGAAGATTATTTGTGTGGCTAGGTTAGGTTCCAAAGGTAGACCACCCAAAGTGACATGTTACATCAAAAACACATCAAGGTATTATTTGGTTCACTCAACTAGCTATAATATATACTATAAAATATATAGGAATTGTTTATGTGGTGAAAAAATATTACCCAAAATTTTATGTTGATTCCTCAAATCATTTTTGACTTGTTGGTAAAATTATCTACAAAATTCATTTGTTGGTTAATACTTAATTAGTAATTCATTGGTAATCTATTAATAAATTATACTCTACTTTTTCCTGTCATATTTACCAATGAATATGTACTCCATTGGTAATATTACCGACAAAAGGTATTTGTTAGTAATATTTTCGTTGATAATTCATTAGTATGAAGTTATTAAATTAAGCGGCATAAGTAGTCAACATTTTCAATTAGGTTTTTTGCCACATGCAAACACCAATTACCTCCTGACTTTATTCTTATATTGATTGAGCTATACTATTTTTTATTCTATTTTTTTTCCAACATATTTACCAACAACATTATTTAGTTAGTAAAATTTTAGTTGGCATTTCACTAGGCATCCATTGCTAAATTCTGAAATATGTTAGTAATTTGTTTTATTACTAATATACTAACGAATTTGGATTGTTGGAAGAATTCGTTGGCAATTCATTTTCATATATATGCATTATTTGCTAGCGAATTATTCTTAACTTTTTTGTTTTTTGTTTTTAATTGGATATTTGATATCTCTAGACTTCAATAATCTGAATTCACATACATATCGAGTAAGATTCATTAAAATGAGAAACATTATTTTATTATGAATATTTTGTGTATCAAAGACTTAAATTTAACACCTCTAATTAAAGATATATAAATTTATATTCATCTCATCCCTATGATGGTTGGTACTTTTTCACTTCATCTCATCCAAGCAAGTAATATCAACACAATCATGTGAGTTGGAAAACAAAAGAATTGATTCAAACTTCAAGTATCACAATCACATAAGTAACACAAAAAAAAATCTTATTGAATACTCTCTATACACAATATGTTATATACTTGACTTTGAATACAAAATCTCCTCTACATTTATAGTCTTGGATCATATATTATAAAATAGGACAAACCAAGACCAACTAGATGTTTGTACACTATATATATACATACATAACATATATAGTAGCACATTAGAATATTCCAAATGACAAAATGACCTGATATTCAGCTCTTTATCGTTTCGATTCATAATTTTTGTTTTTAGCAAATGACACATGCATTAGGATTCTCTTCAATGCTATGATGATGAACTTGGTAATATGTGTGCATAGGAGGAGGATGATAATAAGGTCTATATGGCATTACCATACCTATTGGTACCATTGGCTTCTTCTCTTCTTCTTCCTTTTTTGTTTCTTCTTTCTTGTCTTCTTTTTTTCCTTTTTTAGGCCCTTCTTTCTTTGGTTCCTCTTTTGGTCCTACTAACATCATTTCTACTGCCCAAAACTTGCGCAATTTGCTCACTACACTCACCGGATCAACCGTCCCTATTATTGTTAACGTCTTACCTTTCATATCAATCGTAATTTCATCAATCCCTATAAAATCTCGAGAGTGTCAATTTCATTATACACCAAAAGGAGAATTCGAAATATAAATTATTTAATAAGGTTCGATCTTTAAAGTTTCTAAAATGACCTCGTCATATAATAGAAGTATTTGTTACTTTAAATTCTTAGTGAATTTTTACATATAAATTTATTAAGAGCTACATTTGTAACAACATTTTCATTTCTTTTGTTGCAAATTAGTTACTATTTCGATGAGGCTTTTAACCAACGAAGAATTGACAATACTAAGAAATCATATAACACCACTCATAAAATTAATTTAATAAAATATACTTTTAATTAAAAATTTCTTTAAAAATATGCCAAATTAATAAAGGTCAAGTAAGTGTTATATTAGGGCAAAATGAGTTGTTGACGTTTAGTTGTAATTATGGAGGACCCATTTGGCGTGGCATCATTCAAGAATCGACGTGTACACATTATCCGCTATTCTCTCCGTTTCAATTTGTTTGATATATTTTGACTTAACACAAAATTTAAGAAAGTAAAGAGGGTTTGAATCTTATAGTCTCAAATTAAAAATATATGAAGTGATCTTAAATATGTTATATGAAAAATTGAAATTAACGAATTGTTAAAAAAAAAACATTCTTTTAAAGCATGCTAAAGAAAAGTATGACAATCAAACTGAAACCGACGATGTTTTTTCCAAAAAGCCAAAAACATATCAATGAATTCAAACTAGTTGCCATATTAAACTAATATTTCCACATCAAGTTTCCAAATAATATTCACCACTCGATTAACAGTTGGGCACTAATAATAAGCTATATATATGTAGTACTAGGATAGGATAGTGTAATGAAGTTTTTATAGTATTTGTAAAATTTAACTTGTAATAAAAAATTAATTATTTTCATTACTATTTAAACAGTAAAAAATTAATTTCTAAATACAAAAATATTAAAAATTTAATATTTAAATATTATCATAATTACTATTTAAACAGTAAAAAATTAATTTCTAAATATGTAATTTTTATTACAAAAAATATTAAAAATTTAATATTTAAATTCACATCATACGTTAGTTAATTTGATATTTATATTTCGAATCAAGCCAATCAAATTGAAACCGCAGAAGTATTAATTACCTGGAAGAGCAGCCACTATCTTCATGGCCTTCCTTTTTTCTCTGTCATCTCCCAAATCCAATTTCAGGATGAATTTCTACACAAATCAAAGTTAAAGAAAGAAAGCTTAAAATAAGGAACCAACAAAATTTAACTAAATAGCTAAATTTTCATATTAATTCTATTTAGTTGGATTAACAACTAATAATATAAAAATTCAATTAGTTGAGAATATTTTAATGATAAATTAGCTAGATAGAGATTATCGATAAATTTCATAACTGAGTCTACGTTTTTTAGTAGTGATCCAAAGGATCTAGGAAAGAAATGTTAAGGCACTGATTCAGTAAACTCAGTAATTTTGGGTAGAACACATGTGCAGCCGGGGCAAAGCCACACCTAAGTTACCGATTTAGTGAATTCAATAACTTTAATTCAAATTTTATATTTATAATAAAAAAAAAGTTCATTTGACATATATAAATAGAACCCTGTAATGATTTAAAATTCATAAACTAAAAATACTGACTCGATTAGACTATGTATGGATGTACAAAAGAAGAAAAGAAATGAAACAAGATGAATGAAGAATATCATACCTTCATTTTTGTACAATAAGAGTGAATGGAATAAGAAGAAACAACAACTAATAAATAGTGGAAAATATAATGGCAAAGTAGTAGAGGATGAGAAAGAGACAGAAATTTATACAATTTTATAATATATGGTTTGTAGTGACGAGTGGAAATAAAAAGACATTGTACTTTTGAAGTTGTATTTCTTGTAAGAGGCTTTATTTCTAGCCAAGCAAGTTTTCTGCCTAATTGCTAATGCATCGTAGCATACAACAGCCCCCCCCCCCCCCAAAACCCCACCCCATGTAGTTGATCAGTATTTCCTCCGTCTCAATTTATATATCATTATTCGAATTTTGAGATACAAAAATATCAATATAGAAAGACAAAAGAAATTTCGATAAAAAAAATGAAGTTGAAAAATAGTAGTTGTGCCACATAAATTAAGGCATGTGGAGTCTTGTTTTAGAAAAGGTTCATATTTGTTAAGTGAAATTGCCTAAATTTATCTTCTTCTGTCATATCTTTGTATAACAGTCATTTTACGTATAGTAATATTTATTTTATTATAACAGTCAAGTTCTAATTAAGTTATATTATATGTTTTCTGTAATAACATTTTGTTATAGCAATCAAAAAAATATTCGGACAAACGAGCTTTTTGTTCCAATATAAGAAGCTTCACATAACCTTTAGCCAAAACAATGTACTAAACAACCTTATAAGAAGACGTCAAGCATAGGCAAAGGTATTCACACGAATTCTAAACAACCCATAGAAAAGAAGTACAAGTCAAATTTCATGTTTGTTTCATCTATTTATTATTTTATTTAGAACATTAATATTAGTATGAATTTTGTATGATTTAATTTCTTATTTGATAGTATTTTCAACTTATATATGCATAACTAATACACACACTCTACCTATTCACGGTTAAAGACGTACATAACTGAAAATCAAGCTAAAGAATGTGGTTGTGGAGAGTATTTTTGATAAAAAAAATAACTTTTATGCTAGGTATGAAACAATGACTAAGAAATAATTATGATATTACTAATACACTGTATTTCAATACTATTAATCCCTTAATATTCTACACTGTGAACTTGATTATATATTTCTAGTCCATTAATTATCTTATTTGGTTCTACACTATAAACTTAACATTTTTATCCACTCTGTAAATTATTATAAAATTCTAAATTCAAATTCATAGTGTTAAAATTATGAATCCATGTGTATAATTGTAACTAATTAATGATGTATGGACTATTTTTTTCAATACGTGATCAGCCAAAATGTACTTTAATTATTTGGTCCCAGGCTTGTGGCTATTAATGACTATTGAGTAGCACAAAAAGTGTTATTTAGATCAGCTATAAATTAATTATAAATAAAGTTCTTAGGATAAACATTAATTAGTACCTAACATGCTGGTTAAATTACTCTATGTGTCTCTCTTTGTGTGTCTATAATTATTAAAAACGATCATTTTTCAGGTTAACATTTCGATTTTGCATGTTTACATGATTATGATTAGGGTGTTATGATAGTCAAGGGATTCATTTGCTTTATTGCTTACACTTGTCATTTGTTTTAAAAAAGCGACGACTTGGCACGAAATTTAAGATGATAAAAAAGATTTTTTAATTTTATGGTCATAAAATTTAAATTATGTTAAATGTATCATATTATTTTTTAATTTTATGGCTTCAAACATATCACGTGAAAAAATAAAATTAAAATGTTATAAGAAAAAATGATTCACTTTTTTTTTTTGAAATAGACTAAAAAAAAAAGTAAGTTATATATTTTTTTAAACGGAAGGAGTATTATATATTGCATGTGGGGGTCGGGTATACACGTAAACTACCTTTTTTGAGCAATAGTTTTCTGTGGTTTGTTGTATTTGGTGGCTGACAAACCTTCACCCAATTGGTGTCACACCACTTCACTATAAAGTTTAATTATACTATAGTAACTATTTATACATAAAATAATATGAAAAAATAATAATATAGTAGTACTAGTTAAACTAAACATAATAAATGGCACTTGTTAGATTGATTGGTCGAACAAAAACGAAAGTCAATTATAGTGATTCTGAATTTTGTTGAAAAGGCTTTCGCTCAACGAATCAAAGGTACATTAGTCAGGAATTAGAGGCTGATGACTTTCTAAGTCTTTTTCAAAAGATTATTGGTTACGATGAGAAGCTCTTGGATATATTATTTCGATTCAAATTTTGAAAAAACTTTTGTGTGTATTCTTAAATGACCATTATGTAGATAAGTTAACTATTTAAAATATGTCACCTTGTTTAATTATACGTATTAGCCTCAATAATTATACAACCTCATCTTGTTTCAATTGAAGTTGATGTGCAGATAATATAATTTATGTAGTTAACTCGTCTACGTATTATAGACGTTTGATAACACACACAAAAATTCTTTCAAAATATTGAACGAATATATCTAACAAAAATATTTTATCATATATTCAGGTGTTCAATTAGAACAAGTCGTAAGTAAAGAATTTAACGTTCGCGATTGAAGACGAAAATAATGACATTATTATATATATATTTAATAGGAACTTGCTCTAGGGTCATCAATAATTATTTTTTGCTTGAAGAATCAACATCATATTTGTCTAGCCTTAATAAATTTACGTGTAAAGTGCATCTTGCCATTTTGATAATGGACTTCATAATATATATGCGTCCCTTTCATACGACTAATTATGTGGTTTGTGTTATCAAGAAAATTTTAAAAGACAAGTAAATATATATATATATATATATATATATATGTATTTTAAAAAGTTGGGGCAACGAAGGGAAAATGGGGGAAAGAATTACAAGGCGAAAAATCAAATTCTAACTAATAACATAAAATTGAAATAATCAATCAACTGAGCCATTAAGATTTTCCGACGAGCAATCAAGTCATTTGTGGACCTGAGCATTAATTTGCTTGGTGGTTCCTAATGTCGTCTCCTTTCTGTTTTTGGAATATTCCCTTTCATGTAAGGTTTTTCTTCCTTCCCACTACCTCGTTTGTGATATATATATATATATATATATTGAGACTCAACATTGGCTAAGAGCACTTTAACATTTAATTTAAGTAACAGTTTGTTGGGTTTAAGTCGTGGTGTGAATGGAAAATAAAGGGAGATAAATTTTTAAAAAAAGTTTCTTTTTTCAAAGGAACTTTGTTTTTCATTTGATAGGAAGACGAAGGTTGTTGTGCTTATGTATTGTTGGATAATGCTAATATTCTGTTTATGACAAGATTCAAGAGAGGATTGGGTGGCCATAGGATCGTAGTCATGATTGAATATTATGTTTGTTTGGTGGATATAGTTAAGAGATCATAAAGTTATGCTCTTGCTATAAGTTATAATTTTTGACATAGTAAATTCTTTTTCTAGCTCTTAAAGAGTTGAGAAGAAAGTCAATCCTGAAGTCGTCGTTGTTGCTCGGCTCGACTTCGACTTCAAATTTTTGAAAACAAAGTCTACCCTTCACACATTTAGGTTTTTGATTTGAAAATAGTCAAATGAACTGATTGATTGATAAATAGTTTTGGAGCAAATTTGTTTTCCTTTTATGTTGTTTCTTTTTTCAGTTTTTGATATTTTTTTCACACAAAATTTATTTTAACATTTGTTGATAAGTAACATCGAATTTTTTTAAGATGGTAGAGGTACAATCAACAATAGTTGTGTGAGGTTCCATTCAATTTTTGACACTTGAATAAGTGGGTTCATTTGCACACTTTTATTTTTCACTTACCACCCCAACCACTTCCCTCCTATCTGCCCACCCCCCCCTCTATTTTTATTTTCTTCTTTTTCATTTTTTTTAATTCTTCAGAAACCTATTTTTTCTTAGTCGGATTATTAATTATTGCATACTATTTAAATAAATAAAAACTAATTTGAGTTTTCACTTAGTTTAATACTATCATTTGTGATTTGAGTCACTTTGATATAAAATATGTTGGATAATAAATTTATTTTTAATACGGAGAAGGGCCGGGCCTAAAATGTCCCTCAAATATTTGAATTGGTACAAAATTACCATCCATCCACCTATCGGTCCTAAAATACCCTTGACGTCCATCTTTCGGCTCAAAAATACCCTTATGTCTAACGGATCACACTCATTAGGTGGATGGAGGGTAATATTGTACCGAATCTCATAGTTTAAGGGGATTTTAGGCCCTTTTCCGTTAAAATAATTTAAAATTACTTAATATATAAGCTCACATGATTGACTTGATTTTGAGTTTCATAGTAAATTTAAAATTATAAAAAGGTTAGACATCTACTCTCTAAACTATTCCCTTCCCGGCCCTTCACTTCCTATCTCTTCCATTTTTTTTTCTATTTGGATCTTGTCCGCATTTTTTTTTTTTAATTTATGACAAACAAGAGAGAAAAAAAGGAGTAAAATAATGATGCATTCATATAGAATTAATTAGTTCAATAAAAGATGACTTAATCAAGCAAATATGTACAAATATTACATTTTTTTGTGTGTATCCAAAATTAAAAATAAAAGAATAAAAATAATCATTTCTTTTATCCCCACCCTCATCCCATCATGACAATAATACTAATTAAAAGAATATAAATATGTGAGTTCATTTCAAGTTTGAGTCCCGAATATCCTAATTAAGAATAAGAGATTAAAAAAGGAATAAAAGAGAAAATGAACAAGACATTGGATAATTGAGAGAAAAATTTATATTAATGAAAATAATAATATTTTTAGATGGACAATCATTCGGGATAAGTATGGATTTTAGTTGGATCCCCATTTATGAGTTGGGTTATGTTATAATAAATTGGGGTTGATTTAAAATAGGCTAATAGGAAGATATCATGAAGTTATTTTTTCAATATTATTTTCAAGTGTATCGGGTCAAAATATGAATCATAAGTTGTTTTATAGAAAAATAGAATTTTAGAAAATATCATTTTTATTATTTATTTGAGAAGGGTTTAAATTTGGACCAATCACATTAAGTAATATAATAAATAAATATTTAATAATTTTACTTTAAGGGAGCTATTAAAAATAAGGGCAAATATGAGTCAAAGGATTAACATCGAGGGTATTTTTGAGCCAAAAGATGGACGTCAGGGGTATTTTAGGGCCGATAGGTGGATGGAGGGTAGTTTTGTACCAATTCAAATACTTGAAGGGCATTTTAGACCCTTCTCCGTTTTTAATATTAACAATTTAAAAGAAATTTTAGTTATTTTGATAGATAAGTTGTTACTCGACATTTTTTTATTATCAAATGCATCAATAACTTATTTTCAGCTACAATACTTTTATTTTAATTTTAAAATTCAGCTTAAGCACTAAAAATGTGTTTTTAAGTATGTATACCTAAAAGTTATTAAAATTCAGCTAAATCAATCATTTTTAATTCTAATATTTTTGTTAATATTCAGCTATCTTTACATATTTTTAGAAACTTAGTGGAAAAAAATAGTTAAATTAAATAAATTAACTTTCAATTTTAACTTTTCTTCGGTTATATAAGAAAAATAGAGATAGTTTGATAATCAATTTATATGGTGAAAGAGACTCGTGTGAAAGTTTGGTAATCAATTTATATTTTAACTTTTCTTTGGTTACCAATTTTTTTTATTTTCACATTTCCATTTTATGAAGAATTAAAAAAAATGAAAAGTAAAAGTGTGCAAATGGATCCACTTATCCAAGTGTCAAAAATTGAATGAAATCTCACACAACTATTGTCGTTGTGCCTCTACCATCTTAATTTTTTTTCAGTAACATCATATGCACTTTCTAGGAATCAAACAGGCCGAATCACACAATATTCATGGGCTTGAATAGTCTGCCTTGCTTGTGTTGGGCTCCATTTTCACATAAATAAGGTAAAGGAAAATCACACCACTCATATATTTAAGGCCCTAAGTTATAATACATAAAAATATTTATTATTATTTAGTATAATTTACTTAAACCCCATAGGGTTAAGATTTAATTACATTATTTCCCTACTTTTTTTCAAATTACAAAAATTACTTAAAATTTATGGATTTCGGATACATCATTGGACATCTGGATACATCACTGGACATCCGGATACATAGGCGAGAGATGTATCAGAGAGAGAATAGGACATCCGGATACATAGGAGAAGGATGTATCCGAGAGGGGATAGGATCCAGATACATAAGTTCCTCTACCAACTTCTTATCAATTCCTTTAATTTTTATCATAAAAAATATCTTTTAAATCTTGATTTCGATATGGATTTCAGGGTTTTTCCCCCTAAGTTGGAAGATGGGTATTTTCTTGATTTGGAGCTCGTTTCTTGGCTGATTTAACGAGTTTTTCAACCATGAATCCCTCTTGACTTGTAGAACTTGATTTTCAACTAAAAATCTAATTTTAGCCTTTCAATTTCTGAAGTGATCTTTGGACTAATTTACCCCGGTTTCAAATCCTACCAATATGGGTATCATTTGACTCCTTTTGATGAACTATTTTCATTCTTGATAGTTGAGGATCGTTCCGGTGATTGTGTGGTTGAGGAAGTGCTCCGATAGGATTGTTCGAGTGAAGTTTTGATATTGAGGTATGTTTGACTATCCCTCTTTTAGACTTAAATGAGTAATTAACCTTTCTAAGAAGTCAACTGTGAAATGAGTAGTAACACGAGTCTTAGAAGTTGATAAATGTTGACCTCCTTTTTTAGTTCGTATGATGCCTATTTGTGATGCTTAGTCTGTGTAAAGTCTTGTGTGATATCTGTAATTATTGCGGAAATTCTGTGATATTTGAGTTATTGTCCGGAACAAGGGTCTGTGTGACCTATCTTTATATTTGACATTGAGATTCTTGAGTTAGGGATTTGAGTTTATTTTTGAACATCTTATAATGAAAGAAATGTTTTTAAGTGGTAAAGATCGAATTCCAATAGTTTCCTCCACTATCTCTATCATTTGAGAGTATATTTCATGACTTGTTGAGTTTGGGGACTTGATACTATTTGAACCTTTGATGAACTGATTATGCCTTGTGTTGTATGTGTTGTGATGCATTCATCCACATGCAACATATTATTGTACATAGAACTATGAGAATTAGTGGACAAAAATTATCTTTTTGAGAAAGAAAATGTGATACCTTACTTATATCCTTGACCACGAGGTAGGTGGCAAGTTGATGAGACATTGAGATTATGAGATTGGTATATGGATTGACAGTCCCCCATGGGTCCTTGTCTGGAAGCTAAATGCTCGGCAAAGTGTATATGACATGCATGTTATGCGACAACCTTAGTATCACCACATCATACCATCATTTCATCATCTCATTACATCGCATTGGCCAACTTTGTTGTGTTGTGTAATTTATTTATGTGTTGATTTAAATATTATATGTAGCCTTGTGTGTTTACTTTATTCACGTCGTTCTATATAAATTGGCGGCATCGATGCTAGAATGTGACTTTTCTACGTGCAGGTGGAAGCGTTTCATAGTTTATTTCTTAAGTTTGTTTAGTTGTTTATACTCAGTTGGTCTAACCTACTGAGCACATGTGGATTGTACAAAGATTTTGTGAAATTCTTTGTTGTTTTCGATTGTTTGGGCCCGGACTTCCCTTCGAGAGTCTCATATGTGTTATTTCTTTCGACTTACACATAATTTTGAGGTTCTTGAGGTGTGTGTCATCATGACCTCGTCTTTTGGATCATGACAATGCTACTACCAAGAGTTCAAATAAGATAATAATCATGTAGAACACAAGTTTTGTTCGAACCGTCGAAGCCACCATAATATCTAGAAAAACATAAATGTTATACGGACTGTCGAGAGTTGAGACCATTATGATCTCTTTACAAAAACTGAAAAATAGGTTTATATAATATAAGCTAGGTCATCAGACTGATAAATATAATAGGTATGCTACCTTCTTCACTTCTGTGAAAGTGCAAGAGGGGGATGAATTGCTGTTTTTTCAATTTTCTCTGTGAGTAGTTGACTTGAGGAGTTCCTTAGTCGACTATTGTTTGCAGAGAAGTATAATTGAAAGCTGGAAAGTAAACTTGAAAAAAATATTTTTATACTGGTTAGGATACAAAATGGATCTTACGTCCAGTCCCCTTGGGTTGCAAGGGTGTTCTCTTAAAGCCTTTGTAACCTTTGGTGTGAGTACAGAGATGAGTGTAGTTTCACTATTTACACTCATTATTTGTTTCACTCTTTTGTTTTGATACATCCTTACCAACAATATGTATCTCTCCTCTCTTTTTTGTTTACACAGTAGAACTAGGTAATACCATGCTTGTTAAAAGTAGAGTAGAGAATGTGAGATGATTCAGACTTGTTGTACATCTTTCTTCTTGCAATCGAGCTCTCTTTTATAGTGTTTAGAGTCTTGAATCTTTTCTGTGAAGAGATAGCAACCCAAAAGATTTTGATCCTTGGAAAAGAAGGCAAGGGATCCTTATTTTCCAAGAATAAAGCTTAACGCCAATCTCCAGTTTCCTTTTAGACTTATCCTTGATTCTTTTGTAATCTTTAGCTTCCTTGATTGAGTATTGATTTGAGATGTAGCTGTTGAGATCTTCAGCTTTCCTTGATTGAATGTTGATTGAGATGTAGCCGTTGTGACCTTCCTTGTTTACCCTTGTTTCAGCTGTTTGAATTTATTCTAATTTTTATTGTGGCCGATTGATATTTTCCTTGATTTGTGCCTTTTGTGATCTTCCTTGATTTGTGCCTTCTGAGATTCTTCATTTAGACAGTTCCTTGAGTCAAGATCCTTGATTGACAATCTTCAATTTGCCCTTAATGTGATTTCTCTTATTTTCGATTGATGGGTGATCTTATTTTCAATAATGCCTTTATTCCATGATTCATTCTTGATTCTTTCCTTTTTGATGACGAGTTTGTCCTGCAAGAATAAGTTGTTTATCATTAAAACTTTACACTAACATTTTGTACATAGTGTTCTTTCTATAATGCCGGGAGAATGCCATAATCAAGTGTTCTTTTTGTAAAGTAAATTTTGTAGAGCTTAGCAGAGGTTGTAGTTGGTGTTCCTATAAGTTTCCCTGTGGTCACAAAGACCAAATAAGAGAATGGT
Source organism: Solanum etuberosum (assembly GCA_029582245.1). Taxonomy (NCBI): domain Eukaryota; kingdom Viridiplantae; phylum Streptophyta; class Magnoliopsida; order Solanales; family Solanaceae; genus Solanum; species Solanum etuberosum. The sequence continues at coordinate 38,026 of JAJONR010002715.1, forward strand.
CTTATATGTGATTGATAAATTGCGATTGAAATTCTCTTTTTTTATTTGGCTAAGTAAATGTATCTTAGCACACAAAACTACTTAATTAAGTGATTTTTTAAGGTGAGAATATATTTTTATTATAATTATAATTAAATATTAAATTATATATAAACACATGTAATCATACATTGGGGGTTGTTTGTTTGGTGTGGAAATGCATAAACTAAATTATAATTTATGGATTGAAATATCTTATATGATAAGTTATATCCAACATATATTTAAGATAACTTGTGTTATAATAAGGTTATTGTATAAATAACTTGGAATTAACTAATATCCTTAATTAAATACAGAATAAAATAATCTTATATTTAATGTATGGTGGAAATATTTTCTCTTTATCTTTCATATACCAAACTACCTCAAATAATTTGGTGTAAATTTTGGATGGATATGAATTTATACCGACATGTATAGATGAGTATCTATGGATTAATGTTTAGCACGTGAAGCAAAAGACAAATTTGGTTTGTCCTTACTAGGATGAAGTAGGAGAAAGTGATAGGGGAGTTTGTTTCCAGGAATCTATCGATGTGATTGGTAAAATAGAATTATATGATAATGTCAATAGCTTTAACAATAACCAACAAATTTAAGAAGAAGTGATGAACTATCAAGTGTTGTTGGACAGATTTGAAGAAGACAAGAGGAAAATACTTCTGGTTACTTTAGATGTGTTATCTATCATTTTTAATTCACATATTTATAAAAGCAAGTTTGTGATTGATAACTCAACTTTCTTCTTGAATTTTATATTTGTGCATTATTAAAGCATTTTCATTTGTAATATCATCATAGAGTGTATTGCAAATTATGTGATGATCATTGAATACCTCGTTCTCTCGATCTAGCTCTTATTTTCTTAATGCTTGTTGATTAAAAAGATTTGTTACCTCATTGGATTGATAAGATAAGGCTGAACCCCCTTGCTTGTACTTATTTCTCTTGAGGATTTTTAATTTAATAAAAAGCTGGTAGACACTCTGTTTAATGGTATAAATTCAATAAAAATAAATTTAAATAGGAAACGAGTAATTAGTAATTTATTTTGGAAAATTGGGTCCAGAGGTTTAACCGTTTGAAACATTAGCAATTCGACAGATACAGAAAAAAAGCGTTACAACATGGCTAGTCAAAAATTTATATACTTTGAGTAAAGAATATAATACAAATATTACAAAAGAAGATGAGAATTTCTTGGAAAATGATATCACATATGTAGACTAGTGAGTTTTTTTTTTTAAATCATGACACAGATTTCATTTTTAAAATAATAGCTCGCAAATTACATAAAAAAGTAAATCATATTAGATAAACTCCATACAACAAGCTCGAACTCCTGATATAACAATTTATATATATTCCTCAAAAATAGTTTGTAATAGCTCATAATATAACTAACTTCTCTATTTTCCTTTTACACAACGTTTCTTAGAAATTCTACTTCTCTAAATTGACTTGTAACTTATGTGGTGGTATATATTTTACACATAATTGAGACATATTATAAAGTAACATAATGCAGTTACCTACGAATAAATAAATAAAAAAGAGGTGTGCACTTGAAGGCCACTAATGGGCAATATTGAGCTAATTATGAAAATGCCATCATCACTTAAAATATTATTTTTCTATTAATAATGTGAGGCTGTTAATGGGAATGAAGTAGAAAATAAGATATGCAATCTCTAGTTTCTACGCATGCCAAGTGTAATCATAGTTTATATATATATATGTATAATAACCACTCTAATTGGAATATTTTCCATGACTCAACATAGCATTTTGGTATGTGACTATGTTCTCAAAAGTCTAAAACCTAAAAGAGAGTATCTTTCCACAAATAATATTTTTTATTGCTACCGATAGCTAGTTTGATTGTTGGTTAGAATTATGCAACAATTAATTACGTAGAGTTTAGTTATGCAAAATTTAGTTATTTCATTTTAATTATTTTATTAGTTTTTTTTTTATTATATAAAATAATACATAAATCTACTGATAATTTAGATTTATTTATGTGAAATTACAAAATAATTATCAAATACCATACTTGATATGCTTGTTTTATCACATAACTAAATAGCTACCAAAACGTGACATTAGCTACTCATACATACAATCGAAAAAGGAGTAATATGTATTAAAAACTAGAAAGAGGCTTCATATTAAAAAATTACTTTAATATATATCTCAATCTCAAATAAATAAGTATAAAAGTGGTTTTTAATTATTATTTTCTTATAATAGAACTTTCTATTTGGGTGGTTGAACTTGGATGTGTTACTAAAAAGGTGTATTTTCTCTATAGCATAGTTTAAATTTTAAAAATGAAATAATTTTATTTGGAAACTATGTAAAGAAAATGTAATAAGGTATAATAATTTAAATATTTAAAAATATATTTAAAATGATGTAATCTTTTAAAATTTAAACCTTAATATTTAACTATATCACCTAAATTGAGACAAACTAACGAAAAACAATATAACATGGATGGAAAGGCCTAAAAGGGAAGCCCGTGAAGTGGGACGGCAATAGTGCGGTAAGGGTCACGAGAGTGAATTAATGGCTAAAATCCAAAGACAAATGGGAACCCACTAAAACTACTTTCCAACTGAAACGGCCAAAAAAGTTGGTCACAGACCCACAGTTTCTTACACCCCTCTTTGATCCTTTTGTTGCTGTTTCAAATATCCAATGTTGTGCACCATCAACAATGTTACTTCATTCTTTCCAACTTCTTTCGTCGGAAGATTATACCATATCTACATGATTAAAGTAATTTCTTAAGTATATATATAGTAGATGTAGTTTGCATGTCTACTTCTTTAGATTTTGAATCTTTTCAATAAAAATTTTGACTTGCGTCAATATGTGTAGTTCTTTAAATCTTATAATCTTAAACTTGTTACGTATAATGTTAAAATTAGAAAAATTATTAAATATAAGAAAGATACTCTTTTTGAAACAAATCAAAAAGAAAAATAAATACTTATATTAGGATGGAGATATATACCATCCAATGTTGTGATAAGATGGTTAAGTATTCATATATTTTAAATTATAGATTTCAGATTTAAATTTTGGAAATAAAGTTATCTTTGGTAGAAAATATAATGAAGTTATCTTTGGTAAAAAATATTTTATACTTATAAATTTAAGTTAGTTGTGCCCCAAGATACATCGGGTGGGAACAAAACAATGTTATGATTACATCAACGAAGGTTGTGCCAGAATTAGAATACTTTTAATCATTTTGTGAGGTTTCAAATATGGATTATAAGAATGAAGAATTTCTTAATAAGAAGTTTTAGAATTTGAACTAATATGGTTTTGATTTTGGAATTTAATTCTAATTCATTTGATTTATTGAGTTTGAAATTAATTCTTTATACTAATTTAATAGATTTTTAAACAAAGACATATAGTTTGAACAAATATTATTGAGTTTAGATAAATTCATATTTCTACATCTACTTGCTATTTACTTTCCTTAGTGGACCTAGATGACACAATGCAGAGCTATATTGAAGTAAGGGGTTCATACAATATCGTCCATTGCTCAAAAGAATTGCTTATTATACATATATTTATTACAAGTTAAAAACAACAAAATGCATGATAATGATAAGATTTGAATCTTCTTGATTTAGAATACAAGCTTGATATAGATTATTTTATAAAAATTGAATTCTCCACTAAAATTCTTGACTCCACCACCGATCTGACCCGGGTGGTTATTCCAAAAAATAAAAAAATAAATTGTGCATATGCACCTAATAATGTGGAAACCCCTACGTTTTTACTTGGTCTACAATCGAGGATTGACATCACTAAGATAAGATAAGAATATTAATTGATGAAGTATATATGAAGCGTATGCATTTTAACTTAATCATGGAAGTTGTTTGGACAATGATATTAGTGATAATTGAGTAAACAACTTTTAGTTGATGCGTTTAACTTTAATTTGAGTGATCGATGAGTTTTCAAATGGCTTAATACCTAATCGGCCTTTTAAACTTGTTAGAATATTACATTTAAACACTTGAACTAAGTTTTATTCTAAATTTTTGTGCTTATTTTCATTCGTCTATTAGATAGTTAATTAAGTTAATCACATACATGTCAGCTCCTAGTTGTAAGCATCTACCTCAAGTAGAAAATGTCTGGAAGTTTTATGGCTTATTGAGGCAAATACGTATAATTAAAGGAAATGACATATTTTATATGATTATCTTAATTACCTAACAAACGAATAACAACATATGTGAAAAATTGAGGTGTTCAGTTGAAACATGACTTAGTTTGGTTATGAATTAAGTATTTAAAAATTGGTATGTGTATGTATGTAAAGCAAATAAAACAAAATCAGAAAGTGGAAAAAAGGTGGAGAAAAAATATAGTCCATTTCAGAGAATCTTTTACATCAATCCAAACACAGCAACATTTTAAAATTGACCATTTCAGTTACAAAATTTTGTCTATATAATACTAAACCAAACTAATTCCATACCATATATTTCCACCAAGCAATGCACAAAATCCCACTCTCATCTCAAGTAAGAAACTATTTACTCCTAACTTCTCTTTATCTAGTGCAGTGTAGAGAGCAATAACACAAACAAATGTTCCTTCTTTCTTCAACCAACTTTCTATAACAAATGCTTCTTTAAATATCACTTCTTTTTTTCCTTAAATATGTGAAATATTTTCTAAATTTGTGTTCTTGATCACCACGGAGCGTAGTGGGATGGATATGATCTTTTTATCCTTAAATAGAAGTTTCGAGTTTGAGTCCTGGAGCGGAAAAACTCTTGGTGGGAATATGATCCCTCTTTAGTGGACCCCTATGAAAGGGCATCTCGTGTTCATGTAGGGTCTAGGGAAGGGTTGCATTCCAATAGGAATATGATGTAGACAGTGTACCTGACACAAGCATCAATGACTAATTTCATAGCTCCAACCTATGACCTCATAGAGACAACCTTACCGTTACTCTCAGCCCCTCGTAGAATAGGTCCAATGATTTTGCACACTAAATGCACATAGAAAAGGGGGAAAAAGAGCAATTTTAAGTCAAGACTCAAGAAACATGGCCTTAAAAAGTTCATTTTTTTTAGGGTTGTATGTTATAGTTTTTTCTTAACATGTGTTTTTGCCTCTTGTTATGTTTCTGCAGATGGAAAAGACAAGTTGGTTGCTGGTAGTGGTAGTAGGGGTGATGCTTATAAGTCTACTAGGAGGAGCTGAGGGAAGAAAATCAAGAATTCTTGATGAGTCTTCTTACTATGATTTAGAGTACTCAGCAATAAGTTGTAGAGCACACAGTGCATCCATAACAGATTTTGGTGGAGTTGGTGATGGGAAAACACTCAACACAAAGGCATTTCAAGAAGCAGTGAATCAGTTGAGCCAGTATGCATCAGATGGTGGATCTCAGCTTATTGTCCCTGCTGGTCAATGGCTCACTGGTAGCTTCAATCTTACTAGTCATTTCACTCTCTTCCTTCATAAGGATGCTGTTCTTCTTGCTTCTCAGGTTCTCACTCTGATTTTTCACTTCAGTTTCACTTTTCTTAGTCCATTTAAAAAAGGGAAGTCCGGTGTACTAAGCTCCTGCTATGTGCGGGGTCTGGAGAAGAGTTGGAGAACAAAGGTCTATTGTACGTAGCCTTTGCATTTTTGCAAGAGGTGGAAACCCGTGACTTCCTGGTCATTTGGTAGAACCTTTACCAGTTACCCCTTCGCGTTTCCCTGTCCATTTCAGTTTATAAAAGGCAGTCTGATGCACGAAGCATATGCCACGGTCGCGCAGAATCCAAGGAAGGGTTGCATTCCAAAAAGGGGTGTGACATAGGTAGTCTATCCTGATGCAAACATTATCGGCTGATTCCACAGCTTGAACCTGTGACCTATAGGCAACACGAAGACAACTTTACTGTTACTCCAAAGCTCCCTCTTCCAATCCATTTCAATCTATAAAGGGCCTTCAATCCATTTCACTCTATAAAGAGCAACTCGATGAACGAAATGTCCCACTTTCATGGGTCCCACAAAGGGTCGCATCCCAAGGGTTAAGATATAGGCAATCTATCTGATGAAAGCATCAATGATTGATTCCACGGCTTGAACCCGTGATCTATAGGTCACACGAAGACAACTTTACTATTGCTATAAGGCTCCCCTTCAATCCATTTCACTCTATAAACTTATTACTAAAAGTTTAATGTTTCGCCTTTAAAAAGACAAGTATATTATTTTGTATTAAAATGAAATAGACCTGAATAGATCGGAACGGATACATATGATTTACTTCCCTCCCAACTGATTTGAAATTGAGGCGTAATTGATTGATCGAATTGATTCAGGATATAAACGAGTGGGCTGTTATAGACCCATTACCATCATATGGTCATGGGAGGGATGCAGCAGGTGGAAGATACATCAGTCTTTTATTTGGAACTAACCTCACTGATGTTATCATCACAGGTAAAATTATATGCCTAAGCTATTAATTTCTCAAACTTCTAAGACATTTTATGAATTTATGATTCTGTTTTTTATAAATAATTAGGTGAGAATGGGACCATAGATGGACAGGGTGAGATTTGGTGGCAGAAATTTCACAGCAAAAAGCTAAAATACACAAGGCCTTACCTGATTGAAATTATGCATTCTGATAATATTCAGATATCAGATCTAACTCTTGTCAACTCTCCATCTTGGAATATCCATCCTGTTTATAGCAGGTGATAAGCCAAAATCTTCAGTCTGACACTTGTTATCTATTATATAGTACACAAAAAGCTTATCAAGAATCTTGTTACTTGTGAAATTTCAGCAATATCATTGTCCAAGGCATCACTATTTTAGCTCCAGTAAAATCACCAAACACTGATGGGATCAATCCAGGCTTGCTTTTAATTTTTTCCTATGCATATTTTAGTGAATAAAAGATAATCGTATATTGTCCGATTTTTGACTTTATTTATCTTTGGTTCTATACAGATTCTTGCACAAACATGAAAATTGAAGACAACTACATTGTATCTGGAGATGATTGTGTTGCAGTTAAAAGTGGTTGGGATGAATATGGTATAAACTACGGGATGCCAACAAGTCAACTGATCATCAGGCGCCTCACCTGCATTTCGCCTTATAGTGCTGCAATAGCACTAGGAAGTGAAATGTCAGGTGGGATTCAAGACGTTAGAGCTGAGGACATCACGGCTATCAACACGGAATCAGGGGTGAGGATCAAGACTGGTGTTGGCCGAGGCGGTTTTGTTAAAGATGTATATGTCAAAGGGATGACATTGCACACCATGAAATGGGTATTTTGGATGACAGGCAACTATGGACAACATGCTGACACTCACTGGGATCCTAATGCATTACCAGAGATAAAAGGGATCAATTACCGGGATGTTGTGGCTGAAAATGTGTCGATGGCTGCTCGTCTTGAGGGGATTTCTGGGGATCCATTCACCGGTATCTGCATTTCAAATGTGACTATAAGTATGGCAAAGAAGGCTAAGAAGTATCCATGGACTTGTACTGATATTGAAGGGATTACTAGTGGTGTGCAGCCTCCACCTTGTCAGTTGTTGCCTGATCAAGGTCCAGAAAAGACTGAAATGTGTAGTTTTCCTACAGAGAATTTGGCCATTGATAACATAGAGATGCAAAGATGTTCCTATAGATTGAATTACTGATAAGCTATCCAAAATGTATCAGCAATATAAGTGTAATGAACTATCTGAAATTTTAGTGCTTTCATCTTCAATGTAAACCCTGGAACATCCAGCTAAATGTGCATACAACAGCAACTACTGCTACACCTCAACTTCAAACAAGTTAGGGCCGGTTATATGAATCAAACTCTGTTAGTGGTGTCACGGAACAACAACAGGACGAGTGGTAATAAGGAAATGACAGTGTCACTCTATTTAAGCTCATCACATGATATATTTTCTACTAGCATATAAATCTCTAACACGACCAGAAGACTTCTATCCCGAAAAAGAAGTGTATGTTATATAAAAATTCCAAGTTTTTCATGTGGTGCTACAGCAGCTTCATTAATAAGAAGGCAAATTATGGATAAAACACAGTGATACATAGACCAAGCAGAGATTCTTATCAACATGCAAAACACTGCAATAGGCATACAACTTCAAAACTCATTCGTTCACTGTCCATTCTCACATGAACAATTTTCCATGTTATGTCAAACCACTTGAACAGGTAAAATGTTCAGTTCTATAAGCCAGAGAGAATCTGGCATCAAGGAGGAGTCAGTATTTAGAACCAACTGATTGCAGGCTACTCTTTAGGTTCTTTATACAACACCAATAAACCAAACACAACAAGAGAATAAGTATCTGACTTAAGCCACTAACAATTTCTTGAACCAAATAGCTCCACCATATTTATTCAGTCATCTTCACTGGGGAACATTACAAATCTAATACACTATTTTAGAGAAGTTATGTCACCAAACGCTTATTGTATACATCATATAACGACATCTCTTTCAATGAGTTGGATCAGGATTAAATTTTGCAGCTTCCCTCCAGATGAGCTCCTTGATATTATCTTCAGTGAGAGATGGCTGCTCAAAATCCAAACTGAAAGGCCTCGGACAAACAGGTTCCTCGTTGATTTCATGAAGAGGTGCCAAGTATAGGTGACAGAGAGCTTCATCAGCTGCAATAATCCAGAAAAAGGTTATTAACCAGAAAATCTTGTTGTAGTCTTCTTTTTCAAATTTCACTAGCATTTTTCAGTAAATTTTAAAAAAAAAATTGTGTGAAATGAGCCTTAATACTCAAAACTCAATTGTAAATTCTTTACCAGTAATGCGCCTGCTTGGATCAAAGACGAGCATCTTTTCAAGCAAATCTACAGCTCTGGGAGATGAATTTGGGAATCTGGCAGCAAATTGTTGCCTTGGGTACCTTGGAAGTTGTCTAACGTATCTCCGGGCATTATTACTCCGGAGAAACCCAAGACTGGCATCATCTGGTGAGCCTATGAGCTATTGAAAAAGCCAAATAGAGCATGTCAGTTGAACTGGCTCAGCTCCAAGCCAAAAGGAACTTCTAAATGCATGCAAATTAACAGAAATCCTGAATAAGTAGATACAAAAGGTGCACAAAGTTCAATAAACAAACAAATATCAGAAGGAGAGATCAAACATGGAGCTCTTCTTGTTCAAAGATTCCATCATTATTCGACATACTCCTGCTAAAGCTAAGGTATCTGTTAGGATGATGCATGAATTCAGAAACTACAAATGCTATCTACTAGTATACCTCAGTGATAAGTCTCAACTGGTGTACGTAATCTCTGCCAGGAAAAAGGGGTTGCCTTGTCAATATTTCACCGAGTATGCAACCCACTGACCAAATATCAATTGCCGATGTATATTCTGAACAATTTAGTAGCAACTCTGGTGCACGGTACCAGCGTGTCACACAATATTCCATCATGAAATCTGTCTCAGTTGTCGTCCTTGCTAGCCCAAAATCTCCAATCTTTAGGTCACATTTTGCATTGACAAGCAAATTGCTGGGTTTTAAATCACGATGCAAGATATTGGCAGAGTGAATGTACTTAAGTCCTCGCAATATTTGGTACAGAAAATGCTACAAAATCAAAAAAGGCAACCACATATAATGTTGTATAAAAATGAAGATAAGTTCCAAACAATTGCACATTATTATGGGAATATGAAACAACAATAAAATTAATCTGTATATTTGCATAGTTTTCAGGTAATTAAATACGAATATACAACCGAAAACCTTAAAACAATGGGTGAAGCAGCCCATGACGACCTTTTAAACCCTTTTAAAGCCCTTATACAATTCATGTGGAACACTAGATAACCCAGCAAAGGAGATGGGATAATTCATACAGAATATAAGAACACTAGATAAGAACAATGCACCTTGGAGGGATAGGATAATTCATACAGAATATATCACTCAGGGTAAACAAAATACTGCCAGGCTGTTCCTAACAGTATTGAAGAACAAAGATAGGAAGCAAGGTCAAAACAGGCCATAAGAATCTCTTTCCAAAAATCTCTAGTGAGTCTGAACCAATCAATCATTATTATAAATCTTTACATGCATCCTGGAAGAGAAACGAATTTTAAGAATCTGCGCAAGATGGGAAGTCATAATATAAAATAGTCTGTTTGGACCCCAGAAAAGTGTTTATTGCTACAACTTTGATTCAAATTCAGAACGACATCTCCAAATAATAAATCCAGCTAGCTGGTTAGATAAGAAGAATAACAATTAAGGAATATTAGTACACAACATGAACTGTAGCTTACTCGACAGTGTTCATCAGTCAGCTGTTGGTTGGAATGAATAATCTGATGAAGATCAGTGTCCATCAGTTCATAAACAATGTACACATCATTAAAATTCTTCTTTTGAGGAGGCCGTATAACATCTTTAATTGCAATCACCTGCATAATTGGAAAAAGTTGCATGTAAGTGGGATTCTGAATCACCTTTCACAAGATCTTAAAATACTAAGCATTCCAGAAGTACAAGAACAGTACTCAGAGATAAACAATTAGTTATGATAAATGCACATGCTTCCCATTTTTCAAGTGGCAAATCTTATGATTAAAACAACAATAGATCATCTTAACCTTACAAATGGATTGAACTTGACAATGAAACAGTCAATTTTGAAAGAAGTATTCACTTAAAACTTGTACTCTTCTAACACTAAAATTATATACATGCGAACTTCCCTTTTGTTTCTACGCCTCTCTTTTCCAACTGAAGGCAGGAGATGGAGATGGAGAGGGAGAGGGAGAGGGAGAGGCGACAGTAATATTCATTACGTTCTTGTTTCTGTCTTTTTCTCTTTTCCGCCAACATTATACATGAAAGGTATGAATATAACTGGCGATACCAATTCTTACTGACATCAGAACCTCTGAAAACAAGATAGTGTCTTTAGAGGCCCTAAGTTCTTTTCACATTGCCCTTCCTAGCCTGCATCCTTTTCTTCAGCCTATTCTAGTGATATAGCATGCACCTCAAAAACCCCACTCCAGAGATAAACAAAATCAAATTTCCGTGTATATTACATACAGCAAAAAACAAGGGAAAACCCACATATAAAAGGACGAGGGAAGTAGTGATAGATGTCAACTTTTTAGTGAATAAACAAGGCAAAGACATTTGAAGATGAATTGGTCGAAGAGGCACGAGTGCAATATTCAGATTTCTGGAAAGGTACAATACTCACATTCTCATGATCCATGTGACTAAGAAGCTTTATCTCTCTTAATGTCCTTTTGGCATCTATTACATTATCAAATGCATTCCCAATCTTCTTAATAGCTACTTCCTCACGTGTCTCCGAGTTCACAGCAGCACTGCAGCAAAAAATTAAAAAAATATATATTAACATGCAGTTTACCATCACATAGTAATAAAATTGAGGAGAAACAATTTCATAGAGGATAAGTTCAACATATAAGATCCTAATTGCAACACGGGAAAAAATTAATTAAATACTCTAGAACTTGCATAACACAGGCTTCAACAAAGTCACATGATATATCATGTATATCATGAACATACTGAACAACTTCCAAGAGCTTACATTAGATTGGTGGGACATGCATATACAAGCAAAAAGTAAGTTTGAGCAGATAATAGTCATGCGAACGGAAACATAGAAGCAACCATACCCCTATACCTTCAGTGTCAAAAAGACTAAAATTTAATGGAAACTCATCATAAGAGACCTTATAGCAGTGTCGTATTAGGAAATGACCAATTGAAGAAGTGAACATCATTAAGCATCTCTCTCTTTCTCTTTCTCTCATAAGACAGAGATATGGCTGAGCATGATCTGATTCAGTTTTTTCACATATCAACCACACAATCTTACAAATTCACTGGATCCAACTTCAATTATCGAGTATTTTGAAATCTTCCATGTTTGAACTAAATGAAACTCCCTCAATTTCACTTTATATAATCGTCTTCAATTAGGCAAAGAGTTTGAGAAAGAAAGAAAGATTTTTTGGCATGACATTTTTCTACGACTACAGAAACATATCCATGTTGTAAAATGAGAAGTTTAAAGTTAAAAGAGTTTTGATATCATTTTTTTTAAGATTCTAAAACAAAACAAAGGGGGTAATTAATAGTTTCGACACCTATAGACACCAATCACAAAGAGCTTAAATCAAGTATATAGGTGAAACGATGAAGCTATAACCTCAAGGTAAACAACTCAATCTCCATGTAGGGACAAGCTTTGCTCCATTCAGAGAGCACTATTTATGTAATACACACAAAACTTCACACACCTGTATAACTAATAAATGGGAAAAAAGAGATACACAGTTTAAACCTAAAAACAGGACAGCCGGTGCACTAAGCTCCCGCTATACCCAGGGTCCAAAAAGTACACACAGACTGCATTTCTGCAAGAGACACAGCATGAACCCCAACAACTTTACTAGTTACGCCATTAAAACCTATGCATATAAAAAGATGGAATTTTTATTCTTTTCTTACCAAACCATTCCATTAGCTCCACGACCAATAGGTCTAATAGGAGGAACATATTTTCTTGAAACTTCAAACAGAGAACCGTGCACATTATACTGAACATAACGACCCCCATGAGTTGGAACTCCTCTAATGTTACTGTGCCCACCATGATCAGCTGAAGTTGAATCAAGAGACATCTCAAATGAAATTAACCCCAAAAGGGATCTGAAAAACTCAAAACAAGAAAAGGGGTTGAAGAATCTTGAACTATAACACTCTAAATATAAAAAAATCCCCCTTTTTTCCCAACAACAAGAAGAGAAGAAGAGGAAGAAGAAGAGTAAATGGAGATTTGGTGTCTTTTCCTTTTTGGGTGGCTAAATTGTGATTCTCTTTTCAATTTTCTAGAGAGTCCCTGCGTGATCATGTGGGAACTTTTGAACTGGAACGCTGCCATTGTTGTTGCCCGTGAAGGAAATTGACTTTGCTTTGCTTTTCTTTTCTTTTTGCCTTCTCTTTATTGTTGTACTGGATGAGTCCTCTTCAAATTTTCACCACACAAGTGTGTAAAAGATTTGACTACATACGATGCTCTTCTATAGCTAATATATAAAAAAAATTGTGGCAACCATTTTGTTTGCCATAATTCTCATTTTAAACTATAGTTAGGGGGGTCATTTGATTCATGAATATTTGGAATAATGAACACTAGTTTTGTTTTAATTTAGGGATATTGAGAGGAGGTATTTTTGTCACGTTAGACTGCTTGTCTTTAATGGCAAAGATAACGTGTCAAGAGTATTTGTGGTTCAAAACATAGACGACAAGGATAGTTTTGATCCCAAACATAATTAAAGGATATATATGAGCTATTTCGAATAGTTCGAAGGTAATTTTGACCCTTTTTCATTGTTTTAATTTAGCTATAATGCAGTCCTAAACTATGACCGAAATTCTATACACACACCTTTATCTATGAAAAATATCTATTATAACATTGATCACATATTAAAGATGTCAATACCCAAATTCAATTATACGTAATGGTACCTACAAAACTGCAGTAAGTAAACGGTTCCAATCCAAAATTCAAACCAAATTGAAAACTAGTATGTCATGCTTAGTGTATAAAACAAGTTTCAAGATGCTTAAACATAATCATGATAAAACAAAGAATCTGAAAATCAATAAAAAGATCACAATTCTGTTTTAGGTACACAGGCCATGGAGCTCAATCGAATTAGCTTCGTCGGAGGAATTATACTGTGCAGGATAGGGCAAAAACAAACTTCCGGCATAAGGGAAGATTCCGATGGGCTGAAATGTTCAATTTTCTACCATGATCAGTGTGGTTATCTTTATTTGGATGTGTTTTGCTTAGTTCTACCACAGTGATGGAACGGTCTAATTGGCAAAAACTAAGGAATGGGTGAGTGTTTGTGGCTTTGTGTTATAATACAGCTATCAATTGGAGGTATATTATTTGTCCATCAATAAAAAAAACTTTCCTTCTCTCTTTCTATTGCCTTAAAACCAAGAATCTAGAGCCCATATATTGTAAGTGATCTGAACCTGTCCGGAGCGAGCCTCCCATAGAGGCAAGTGAAGTTGGTGAGCCGTATGATGGGCAACTATCTCCTGTAGTTCGGAGAGGACTCAGTTGTTATTAATATATCAATTTTACAAAGGTTGGGGGGTGCGGGCTTCCGTGTTCGTTCTCGCATTCATTCTACCCAGTCAAAACGAGGGGAACGAATTGTAGTTTCCTGTCCAGTGATATTGTGTGCCTGATGCTGTGAATGAATAGGTTAGTTGAACTTTTGGAGTGATTTACAGTGTCTGCAGACTCGAAGTTATCTTCAAGTTGTTTGAGCCTTTTATTACTACTACTATATATGTATGTATCAGGTGTATTTGTGTATGTTCAAGTTGGGGAAGCATTGCGTATAGTCTCACTATTTTAAGGCATATTTTATATTTATGAGCTAACTTTTAGGAATTAGCCGACTTTCTTGATTTTTCTTGTGTATTAGTCATGGATATGTCGCCTTGGAGCACCCAAAAAGAATTTCTGAAAAAACTTTATGAGAACCTCTATAAAGAGTTGGGGAAGCATTGTGTATAGTCTCACCATTTTCTAAGGCATATTTTCGCAAGATAACAAAAAGGACTAGTGACTTAAAGTTTGTGATTTTGTGCCTACATAAGTGCCTCTATGGAATGAACTTTGACATTGTGTAAAAATTGTCAAAAGGAATTGAAGCACTATAATTCTTTCGTAGAATAATATTTCCTAATGAAGTTTCATGCTGCCAATAGCATTTTGATAGTATGGGAAAAAAATACATGAAAAAAATATTTCAAATATTTGAAAATATTTTTGAGATCATATTTAAAATGTGGAGGTTCTTTGCTTATGATAAAGATAAAATTAGACTTAGTGGTTTATTTAATTTTGGAGCACAAGATATGAGATTCAATGACATTCTTGTATTGTGTTTGACCTATAAAATTCTTAGAGTATATTTGATATTGTGGTCGTTGAATTTCTCTTTTACTAGTATATGGTATGACTAGTGTGAAACTACCAAATTATATATATAGTTGTTCAAAATAGTTGCATTCTTTTATGAAAAATGTCACTTAAAATGTGATTTTTTTTAATGAAAAGATTTATCTATTAAAATACAATTATTTGTAATGCACACAAAAAATCAAGAAAGTCGCGTAATTCCTAAAAGTTGACTCGTAAATGCGAAAATATGTCTTAAAATGGTGGGACTATATGTAATGCTCACCCAACTCATTATGGAGATTCTCATAAAAAAAATTCAGAATTTTTTTTGGGTGCCTCAAGACACCAGATCCATGGGTTAATACACACTTAAAACCAAGAAAGTTGCGTAATTCCCAAAAGTTGGCTCCTAAATGCGAAAATATGTCTTAAAAATGGTGGGACTATACGTAATGCTCCCCCAACATTACGGAGGTCCTCATAAAGTTATTCCAGATAAAAAAATTGAGTGCCCCAAGGCGCTAGATCCATGGGCTAATACACACGAGAAACTAATAAAGTCGCGTAATTCCTAAAATATGGCTCATAAATGCGAAAAATATTTCTTAAAATGGTGGAACTATATGTAATGTTTCCACAACTCATTACGGAGGTCTTCATAAAGTTTTTTGCGAAAAAAATTCGGGTGCCCAAGGCGCCAGATCCTTGGCCTAATACACATAAAAAACTAAGAAAGTCGTGTATTCCTAAAAGTTGGCTCGTAAATGTGAAAATATGTCTTAAAAATAGTGGGATTATACGTAATGTTTACCCAACTTATTAACAAACTTCATTAAGGGCCTGTTTGGAAAAGCCACATGGTAATTGGATTTGGCATAAT
Source organism: Solanum etuberosum (assembly GCA_029582245.1). Lineage (NCBI taxonomy): Eukaryota > Viridiplantae > Streptophyta > Magnoliopsida > Solanales > Solanaceae > Solanum > Solanum etuberosum. Next base: position 54,017 of record JAJONR010002715.1, read on the forward strand.
TACACAGTATGACGTGTTTGGTTGGCCATGTAATTAATTACTTAGTCAGCAGGTAATTACATGGCCAAGTAAATTACATATTCAATTTAATATCATTTATAAAGTTTCTTATTTGTCTAATATAAATTTAAATAATTAATTTTTATTTTTAAAATTTAATATAATTGTGCATCCAAACAATACATGTGTAATTACAATGTATTACACTATGACAAACAAATCTAGTCAGTCTAATTACTAGGTTGATAATTACTATCCTAGTAAATACACCAATTCCAATTACTTTCCAAATAGACCCTAAAGATAAGGAAAAATATGAAAAATTATTCAAACATCCATCTTAAACTTTGAACAATTGAATTATTTTGAACAATGAAAAAAGCTCCAAAATTAAGTTAATATAAAATAGAGGGAGTATATTTCTATTTATAATGTGAATGTTGTGATTGGACTGTCAAGTATGTAATGATATTGTTTCATAGAACTTGTTAAATGTATGTAAATATAAAAATTGAAAATTGTTTATAAGCAGGTTGCAACTTATAATGTATGAGTTTAATTTGTATCACTCAACATATTCATAATAAAATGATAATATAAACTTGAAGATATTTTTAAGTATAACTTACATAAATCCCATAGTGTAAAGAGTAAATTACATTTTATCCCTATTTTTTTTCTAATTACAATAATTCCTTAAAATTTGTACTTTCCAGATACATAATTCACCATCTGGATATATTAATTCACCATCCGGATATATTAATTCTAATACAAGAAAAATCTTTCTGTTGCGCTAAAAAGGGAATAAAATCTGAAAAACTAATTAAATCTCATAAATTACGCTGATGTTTCTTCTTACTCTCAATCATACAGATGCAAATCTTAATAGAACGGAGAAATTCAAAATTTTAAATTGCTCCCCCCGTTCAACGAAGAAACCTTTCAGATTTGATTCAAAAACTCTTATCGAAATTTTGGGTAAGCGAGGTGAGTTATGAAGGATACAAAATTGATGGAATTGTTGTTGGACAAACGATATCCTTTTGAATCTTCAAGTTCATCGAAGATTCTTTCAATTTTGATTCAAGATTATCAAATCGAAGATTCTTTCAATTTTGATTCAAGATTATCAAAAAAAATTGAGATTCAAGATTATTTCTTCTCGCAGTTCAGCGAAGGTCCTTTCAATTTTGATTCAAAATTGTTGAAAATTTTGAGATTCAAAATTGTTGAAAATTTTGAGATTCAAAATTCTTCTCCTAGTTTATTGAAGATCCTGTCAAAAAAATTGAGAAGATACCTCATGAATATCTTTGTTACTTAGCATTTTACTATTTATATATCTTGTTTAAATTGATAAGTATTGTATTTATACTAGATACATTAAATAAATAATTGTTGCCCATAAGATGTTAGATTTGAGATCGATACATTACTGTGTGGTAGTTGCTATGTAATTGATACATTTAGTATAAATTCGAATTTACGTATCATATCTAAAAAATTAGTGCATGATACATTACTATTTATGTATCTCGTTTAGATTGATAAGTATTGTATTTATACTAGATACATTAAATAAGTAATTGTTGCCCATAAGATGCTAGATTTGAGATCGATACATTACCGTGCGGTAGTTGCTATGTAATTGATACATTTAGTATAAATTCGAATTTACGTATCATATCTAAAAAATTAGTGCATGATACATTACTATTTATGTATCTCGTTTAAATTGATAAGTATTGTATTGTTTGCCTCGAAAGATATGTATAACTTACATAATGTATCATTTTGTAGTTGATAATAATGTATCTGATACAATAAGGTTGTGAAAGAAGGATGTATGTGAGCTGAAATAAAGTGTATCTATAAATGTATCACAATAAATAAGAATTAAGTTATCGATTAGATACATGAACAAACACAATCCATTAAAAAACATAAGAAATGTATTAAATTCATATGAATTCATATTTATCTAACTCATTTATAGATGTGCTGAATCATGGCAAGGTGACAATGATGTGAACAGTGCTATTCCATAATTAATGTTCCGTATTTAAAATAATGGGAAGATTAAATAATAATACAAGAATTCTAATCAGTTTCAATGAATGATTAGTTGTTAGAGTCCATAACCAACTCAAATTATGAAAAATTTACAAATATTATATTAATTATTACCAAATAATAACTACTACTTTTTTTTTTTTAATTTACGTTTTAGTGTTGAAAATTTGAAGTTCACTTATTTTATTTAATTATAAATTTTGGAGTATTTTTAAAATAGGTAAAATACTCATAAATATTCTTTTTAAACTTTTTTGTCTAAAAATATCCTTAACCTATAGAAAAGAGACTGATTTTGAATTTCAAACTGAGAAAATAACTACCAAGATTCTCTGACTAAAAATAAAGAGAGATTTGTGGAGTGAAATAAGGAAGGGATAAATGTTGATTTTGAGAGTTAGGATTTATGTATCCAGCGTTTGGGGGTTTGGGAGTAAAATAAGGGATTTTGGAAAATTTTAGAACTAGTAGGAAATAATAGGAATTATGAAAAAAAAATGGAGTGTATATAGGTAATTTATCCTATTTGTAACAGTTTTCAAAACTTATGGATAATCATATTTCTTTAAAAAAGTCAAATATTTTTTTCAAAAATTATGGTCAAACAAATGGTGCAACTTTCCAAAAAATAATTTGCCAAAAATATTTAGAAATCTATGACTATATTAAGTGAATTGTTGAGAATAGTTCAAAATAAATGAATTGTTCAAAGTTTAAGAAGATTGTTGAAACTTTTTTTCCATATTTATTATTCATTTAATAAAGTTCTCTTAACTACTTTACATTTTCTAAGAGACCAGTAATATATTCTTCAAGGGAAAATTCTTTTGGCCATAAAAATTTAGCCATAATTTGGCCAGAATGGTAAAGAGACATGTTCACACTACAATAGTTGTACACTATTTACTTGGCATACACCTAAAAAATAAATAAATAATAGGGGTAATATTACCTTATTATCCTTTGATTTTATTAAATATAATGTTTTGAGAAATGTGTTAGATGATAAATAATACTATTTAATAGCAAGGGTAAAATAGACATAAAAAATAAATTATTTCTTGATTTTTTAAATTGGATAAGTATTGTTGACAACTATTTTTAGTATAGTGGACAACTAATGTTGGACGGAAGGAATAATTTATTTTTTTGACATTTTGCCCTTTAACTTAAATATTGAATATATTCTTCAATTATGTTTCCAATACATTAAAAATGATTAATGAGATTAATTATTGATGATTTCACTGTTAAACATGAAAAAAGAACCACAAATCCACGAAAGAAAATATGTCTCACCCACTCTTTTCTCTTGAAATTTTCAAAATCTAAAAAGAAAATTGTTTTACAAAAGAAAAATTAAAAATGTGACAGTAATATTTGTATACTTCATTTGTGTCTTTTTCTCTTTTTCAGTTTCCAAATCTCCTCCTTTTTACTTATTTGTTTATTTATTTTTCATTTCTTATTTCTTAAATGAGAAAAAAAATAAAAATTTAAAAAGTACAAAAGAAGAGTAAAGTGTAGATTATCTATTTTAGTTTATAATTTCTAATCGTGAAAAGATAAATTATATCTAAATTTAAATATTAAAAATTTGTATCTATAATACTCAAAATTAAAAATCTGAAATTAACCAAATTGACAAAACAATTACTCCTATTTATTTAAAGGAGTTGTTGTTACGCACCGATTTTCTAGAAAAAAGTTAAATAATAAAAATATATTTTATCTGATTATACCTACTTAGAATGTATGTGAGTGAAATATGAAGAAAATTAAAATTACCATCATGTTTCCTCTATTATGTGATTGTCTTCATATCCTTGACCGTATATGAATCACATCATACAGAAATAAAGATTCATTAGAATTAGTATTTTATTTATTATTTTAGTACTAGAGACATATACAAATACGTTTTTGATAAAAATATTGATAGTGCTTCATTGAAAATTTATAATAACACGGAAAAGATATAGAAAGTTCTTTATGATTTTAAAATAAACTTTTATACAAAAAAAATGAAAGAAAAACATTTTCATAGTTCTCCGATGATAATGACAACACAAATTTGTTAAGCATGAACTAGATCAAAGTTTCATCACATATATATTTTTCTTTATTAGTATTATTTGTTGTTTTATATGCATAAATTTTTTTTGTTATTAAATGATATGTTAAAATATTAAGTATACATAGTTGTAGTCACAATATTATTATTATTTTTCCTCAAATTAATATTTTTTTTGAAACTGATTAAGAATTTTAAAATCAAGTAATTTTAATGTATTTATTATATAAATAAATTTAAAATACATTTTAAATAATTTTTTTAAAATATAACATAAGTTCGATAACAACAGTCAAAACTCAAAACACTCTAGTTCATATCTATAGACCCTAGATAAAAACAACCCAAGAGAGCCAAGCATTAATATTGTGCCCCTATGTTATGCCGATTTGATGATTTGTGAATCATTACTTATACTTGTTATTAATATGAACTCTAATTAGGTAATTGTAGTGATTATTATGTTTAAAAAAAATTAAAATACACATGAAAATAAAATTTTAAATATAATTTGAAAATATTTCAATAACAACAATCAAAACTCAAAATACTTTAGAATTGATAGACATCGACACATTATAGAAATAATAAAAATCACATGGTTCATCAGTGTCGATCCTATTTAACGACAACCCAAGATAATTACACATTAGTGTTGTAGTTTTGCATATTTGTTAATCATTATGTTTAAAAAATTAAACCACGTATTTAAATAATTAAGTCATATCCATAGTTTACAACAACCTAACAGAGTGTTTAGCATTAATGTTGTAGTCTTGCGCCTCTATGTTATGCCTACTTGATAACTTGTGAATTATTACTGATATTTGTTATTATTATGAGCTCTAGTAAAGTAATTTTATGAATTATTGTGTTTAAATTAATTTAAATTATATTTTATTTTCTTAAAATATAATTTTGAAAATATACAATAAAAACAATTAAAACTCAAAAGACTTTATACATGTTAGAGATCAATATATTATAGAAATCATAAAATTCATATAACTTATAGGTATCAACCCTAATTAATTACACTAAACATTTTTATACTATGTTCAGTTAAAGATAGACCCCCTCTCTATATATATATATATATATTAGCACCCTCTATATTTTGAAATTAAGCATTCACATCTTCTATATTATAAAAATCATATAAGTTTCATCCATCAATAATGCTATTTCTAATTTCCTAAAAAAATCTAAACATTGTATAGATTGAATGTTCTACCTAAATGAAACTCTGTCTAAATTATATATAAATAATTTTAAGGCAAAAAAATAAATAAAAAGAGATTATATATTATAAATATTACATTTAATTTTTATATATAAATAATGTACGTATTTAAACTAAAAGAAAGTTACTACTAACAATGACGAAAACGAGAAGAAAAATGAATTGAAGAAGAAACATTTGATGTCTATTTAGCATCTCTCTTTCTTAAATATTTTTCTTTAAAAGTGTGTCATTACTCCACTAATTTACTCCCTCCCTTCCATATTTTTTTATATCCATATTAAGAAATCATAAATAAGAATATAATTTACTGATTCACTCCTTAAAAAACTTCTTGAAAATTTTACAAACAAATGTAAATACTTTCAAAAAATATTAATTGCAAGAGTAATATAAAAAATTGCAAGAGTAATATAGAAAAAAATTAATTAATGTTTTTTTTTAAAAAAAAATTGGTAAGATGGGTAACTAATACTATATGAGAATTATTTTTAGTAAAATGCTCAACTAATATGGAACAACCAGATTACTTAATTATGATTACATGGAGTACTATTATTATAATAATTCTTCCGTCCAACAATAGTTGTTCAGTATACTAAAAATAGTTGTCCAATAATATTTGTTTAATTTTTGTGTCTATTTTACCCTTGCTATTAAATATTATTTATCATCTAACACATTTTTCAAAATATTAAATTTAATAAAGTCAAAGGATAATATAATAATATCACCCCTCTTAGCGTGTCAAGTCAATAGTGGATAACTATTGTTGGACACGGATATTATTATTATTTCATAACACTGCCAATTCCAAGTACTACAAATTAAAAAATAAGCTTCATTTATGTCTTTGATTAAATTAAAAGTGGCTTAGAAATCATTGACCAATAAACAAAGTTTACTAGCAATAAGTTTTTTCTCTTTTTGTTCACAAATTCTTGAAAAATGTCCTTTTTTTTTTTTTTTTTTTTTTTTCATTTTTCAATAAAAGCTACTGTTTCAGTTCTAAAATTGGCATAGAAAAAAGGAATTCTTCCTTCTCCCTGAAGAAGGGAAGAAGGCAGGCGAGTATTACTAGAATTTCCCAAAAATTTACAGCTAAAATCCCTTGCTAGTCCGTATCTTTCCGCCTAAGTCTTTTCTCTAGCTGGTACACTTGTTGGAAAGAATGGAAATGTTTACTACGTGTTGAAAATTTTCTGTTTTTTGGTAGTATTTTTGTTTATATTGATTCTGCATTTTTTTTCATTCTGAAATCGGTAATCAATGGCAGGATGGTCGAAAAGAGTTGATGGGTCAAGTCTAACGAGCTTCAGAAAACCCGAAAACCCAAAAAATCTTGTGAAAAATGAAGTAGATTACGATAATGCGAAGCTGTTGTTCATAGAAGTTTTTACTATATGCTTGAAAGAAGTTTCTGGGAGTTTGTGTTATAGGCCATTACCTCCGATGTTGGGTGATGGGAAATCAGTGGATTTGTTCAAGCTTTACTTGGTTGTGAGGAAAAATGGTGGGTATCAAAGAGTTTCTGAAAATGGGTTGTGGGGTTTAGTGGGTATGGATTGTGGGTTCGATTGGAGTTATGGGATGGCTTTGAAATTGGTTTATGTTAAGTATTTGGGTGTGTTAGAGAAATGGATGTTGAGAGTTAGGGAAATTGATGGTAGTAGTGTAAAGAGTAAGGTGAGTAAATGTGATTTGGGTTCAGGCGGGGATGGAGTTCCTATGGATGTTGAATTGGATCTCAAGGAGGTTCTAATGAAAATTTTGGATGAAAAAGCTAAAGACGGTGAAAATGCGAAATATAAATTGAGGAAGAAAGGTGTTGATACTACAGATGGTGATGAGGCTCGGGATTTTGATGGATTGAATGAAAGTAATGAGAAATTTGATGGTCAAAGTAATTTGGACAGCAATGTGATTACTGTAAAGGATATTGATGAAACTAGGAGTGTTGTCTATGACAAAGAACATTTGAAGTCTGTCAATGGAAGGGAAAGTGTTAGTGTTCTGCAGGGAAATGGAACAGATGAGTCGTTAACGAAGTCCACTATGGTTGAGGAAGATTGCATTAGTAGGAAGAGGAAGCGAGAATCCTACTTGGATATGGTGAAGTGGGTAAGTGAAGTTGCAAAAAATCCTTGTGATCTTGCCATTGGTACTTTGCCAGAAAGGTCTAAGTGGAAGGATTATGGGACTGAAGTGGTTTGGAAGCAGGTTCTGCTGCTGCGAGATGAAATGCTCTTGAAAAAGGATGTGGATCCATGTGCTCAGCAATCAATATGGCAGGTACTTTAGTTTCTTACTGGAGATTGATACTTCATATCATTATGTATTCAGTAGTAGTTATTTCAGACAACTCGTATATATATGCCTTATTTATTTTATAGAATGTCTTATTTCTTCAGTTCGAGTCGAGAGTTCAACTCGTTGATATAGTTTGTTGCTTTTTGGTCATTTTGATGCACATGTATGTGAGTGATGGTGGTGGTATGTGGGTGGGTGGGAGAGGGGTAACTGCTTGGCATGTGATGGATATTGTGTGACATCTTCATCCATGTCTTTCAATTGTATCACTTTTACTTTGAATTTGCTCTAGAAGATCCAAGGCTGCACTGACTTTTAACTTTTGTTAAGTTCCACATTGGTTGAGGGAATGAGTTGTAGTCTCCTTATATAATTGTGGGCTAGCCTCTCCTCATAAGCTAGATTTTGAGCAATTCTCTCCTCATGAAATGTCTTTTGGGATTGAGCTAGGCTCAACAACCATATCTTCACACGGTATCTAAGCCAAACCTGTTGATCCATGTTGTTGTTTCTCAATGTTGGGTCTCTGTAATCTAGACTTCATTTGAGTCCTTAGTGTGTGAGGGAATGTCCCATATTGGTTGAGGGAATTAGTTGTAGCCTCCTTATATGGTCTTGGACAATTCTTCCCTCATGAACTAGGTATGAATGCGTATTGATACTTAATTACACCGTCTTTTATGAGACTACTCATAGACCTTACGTATTGAAATTTGTATCATTGGTATTCTTTTAGGTTGAGTTAGACCTAAGGGCCACATCTTCACCCAATATATCAAACTACCTTGCTTTTATAGTCAATTATGAATTTGACCAATTAAAGTTGCATTAGGAGGCATTATGAATGCAATGTGCAGGTTCTATAATTATATGTAGGTTAATAGGGGCAGCTGTTTCATTGTGTTTATAATAGGATGAAATCCTCCAAATGAGGCTATAACAAAGTGTATTTCATAAGTTGATGAGATAACACATTTCTTGGAAAACCGTGACAGGTCAAAATATTGTGTTAAGGATAGGAGCCATGTTATTCTGTCAAATACAGAAATAGTTGGCTTAGAAATATGTTATGGCTTCGACTCATCTGAATTGTGGTAGGTTGTTAACTAGACATGCGAAAGAGAAGAAAACACAGGACATATGTACTTCAACTTGGGTAAAGATGGTCTAGACATTTGTGGTAGGTTGTTAACTAGACATGCGAAAGAGAAGAAAACACAGGACATATGTACTTCAACTTGGGTAAAGATGGTCTAGACATTTCCTGCTAGGACAATGAATAATCTTTGACTGGGTTATTTACCTTCAAGGCAAGCTAGCAAATACACAATCAATAGTTGGAAACCTAGCCACACCAAGGCCCAAGTTAATTAGGAGGAGTTTAAGGATTTTTAAATGCAAGCTTATGATTATGCTGTCAGCACTGAGACTGATATGTTACTGCTAATTATACTCTATTTGAGCTTCTGTGTTGAAATGTACTGAAAAACTCTATTTGAGCTTCTGATGATTTTGTGACATTAGAAATGTAATATTTACCATTTTCCTCTCAAAAATACTCTTCCTTCCGTATTAGCATGCACCAAAGTGTTCTTCCTTTTCTTTAATGAAAATTTTCACTTCACTTATTTTTGTTTGAATACTCTGTTCTTAGTCATTTCTAAATTCAGTACAATTTTATACTTTGCTCTTGAACTTCGTGGTTTTTGTCCCATTGAAGTCCAGAATGCCCCAAAGAATGGTTACGGAATCCCGTAGTCTAGTTACTAGTTAGTATCCTTGTGGAGGTTTGAAATTGCCTTGGAGAGAGCTAAAACTATTATTTTCCCAGTTACATAACACAAAATGTGTTTTTTTGACTGAATACCAAGTTTAATATGCTAGTTTTACTTGTATTATATGGGTATTAGTGAGATAAAATTGTATAGAATGTTCATAGTGGAATGATTTCCGACATTTTGAACTGTTCAAAATAAAAGAATGTCACTTCTATTTCTGATAAAGTTGTTAGAAACATTATGAAGGGCTCTGGAAAGCAAAACGTAAACTAAGATGGCACTCCCTCTGGTTCACTTTAAGTGATTTTGTAACCTTCCAAATTTGGTAGATGAGTAAAAAAATTTAAAAGAAAAGGTATTAATTTTTCTCTCTCCAAATTTACTCGTCTAATAAATGATGATATATGAAAAAATTTCTAAAAGGTCTTCACTACTTAATTAATATTGAAAAAGAGATACAAGGTAGTTTGTAGCCTCTTAAATAATGTAGCTGTTAAGTGGTTTCTTAATGGGTGGACCAAATTCTAAAAATGACTTATTATGGATTGGAGGTAGTATATATAAGATACTTACCATTTTTTGAAAAAAATGAAAGTATATAGGTACAGATTGATGAGTTTCTTCATCGGTCATACTTAATTTGGTAGTGATAGCTATAAGATAGAATATATTTGAAGGAAAAGTGAAATGGTGAAACTATGAAACCTGCCAATTGGATAAATGCCTGAGTTTGAATGGAGAAGCACCAAAGTACAATGATTTTGGCATCTATTGGATGAACCGGAACCATATTCCACCTACTGTTATATATCTCTGAATTTGGCAAATTATTATTATTGTTATTTTCATAATCGTGGAATCTGAGCTAGCTTGCATGCAGTTTGACTAATTTCACAGGGTACCTTCGACCTCTCACCATCTTCCGACCCACTTATTGACCACTATGCCACATATTATTATTGTTATTATCATCATCATCATTTCATCCTATTGGACGGTGAAATGGACTGTAAATTTTGCACTGAGGTGAAGAGAATTGGAAGATTTATGTCAATTTTCCAAATAGTATCGTATCATTTGTTAAGAATTGGTAGGTGAATTAGTAGAATTTGAAGAGGGTACAATTGAAAGGCTTTCATAAAAATTCTCATATAGAAAATAATGATCTGCCAGGAGGTGGGTGTTCTTGATAGAGAAATACTGAATAATAGGTTCTGCAATTGCAGGCCTCTTAGATCATGTTTAATTGTTTTAACTTTATTAGCAACTGAGATAGCATCCCTTGGTTTATGTGCATTTTTATGACTGAAAGTAAAACTTCCCCAATTGCAAAAAGTTGCCATACAGAGAGTTTTATCATTTGCCCTTTAGCTTGCATTTCTGCTTATCTAGCAGGTCATGTTTATGTGACCATCCAAAATTTATGGAAGATCAAAAACTTGGTCCAGGCTTTGGCTTAATTTAGATTTATTTTTTTTTGCCATTTAGATAAAACAGAAGATGCATCCATCTATGTATGATGAGAATTCTGGTTCTGGAAGATTAAGATGCAGCCAGCGAGTACTATCTGCAAAAGATCATCTGAAAAAGAGGCGTGCACTGCAGTTTTCTGCGTCACCTTCAAGTTCTCATAATGACGAGGATCAGGCCGATGTACCAACCGGTTCTTCTGCAGAGTCGGCAATTGGTTTTTGGTGGAAGCAGCGCAGAAAGAGAATACCAGTTGGGCCACAGTATCAAGCAGATATTCCCGAATCGATTGAGGAGATCTATGAAAGTGACTCTAAATGGCTGGGCACTGGAATCTGGCCACTAGGCAAACGAGGGAAAAAAAGAACCTTAGTTGACAGAGGTCCTATAGGTAAAGGAAGACAAGATATCTGTAGCTGCAACACTCGAGGTTTCTATGACTGTGTCAAGTTTCATATATCTGAGAAAAGGAGGAAGCTTAAGATTGATTTGGGATCAGCCTATTCTGAGTGGAAATTTGACTCTATGGGTGAAGAAGTTGCACTTTCTTGGTCAAGAGAAGAAGAACAGAAATTTCAGGATATAGTGAAGTCGAACCCTTTGTCTGAGGAGAAAAGTTTCTGGAATGAGGTTTTTAAGTTCTTTCCAAACAAAAGCAGGGAGTCTTTAGTAAGCTATTACTTTAACGCCTTCCTTCTACGCCGCAGAGGCAACCAGAATAGGACTAATGCTGGTAATATTGACAGTGATGATGATGAATCAGAATATGGACCTAGATTTGATTGTTTTGGGCGTGATGCGAAGTTCTCCATCTTTCGTTCCCCAAGTAAAAACACATCTGGATCGGAGGTAGTACCATGAATCTTGAAAGAGCAGTCATGGCATTTCCCAGAACTGTATATTGCCAGAGTTTTCTTGTGCTTTTGCTCTTCAGCAAGTTATTTCTTTAACAACTGCAACACATGATCCCATCTTGGAATTGTACAATTTTTGGGTCAGTGAATTTTGGTGTTTCAAGGATATCGATTTTTCTCTGTTTCTCAGCCTGCACAGCTTGTCCCCATCGTTTTGATCACAAACATGTGAACACAATCTCTCTTTAACAGCCTAACATTTTTGTAAGTTGATGTACACATGCTGCTGCAGTTTCTGATATCCTCATGGTATAATGAGATTATATTTTCTGACTCTCTTGTCTTAGCTTCTGTGTTCATCTGAAGCCTTTGAATAGCCCATCTGGTTACATTTTTGGAGTCTTTATCTTCTCTGTGTGTGTAAAACAGAGCTGGAGCCTTTCCGGGCAAAGCAAATACTATATCAAGAAGATGTCACTAGTTTTCAGCTGATCGGAGAGAGCTTCATTAAGGGTAAAACGAGAAGTTTAAGTTGTGATGAGGATTGATTTCAAAAGACCTACTGTTTCAACTCATTATCTCAATTCATCAAAATAGGCATGAATCACATATATAGTCATTTAGGTCATTTGGTAGCCGGTAAGAGTTATGTATATATTAGTAATATAGAGATTAGTTACAAGGGAATCTATGTATTATTTTATGCATATATTAGTTATACATGGTTTAGTTATAAAAACAGAAACAGTATTGAATCATATAATTAGAAATACCTGAAATGGAACCCTAAGCATGTGAACAATGCTAATAACACTCACTACTCAACTAATTGGAGATTTTAAACTAATTTCAACTATATAACGTCACTCATATTACAATAAAAATCTCCAATTTCCTCATGTTATATTGTCATATGAGTGTTGTTAGAATTGTTTATCTACGTAGAGTATTCTGCTCAACTTACTCAATGTTTCCGCGGAGTCATAAGGAGTTTGAAATCTGAAAAAGTAAATACAAGTAGTAGCCGGATCGACAATCCTCCAACCCAAAATCCTTTTGCTCGTTTGTGATCTGATCAAACTTCAAATCCTGACTATACCTGAACCAAATATCTAGGGGATAAGTGAAGGATATTCGTCATTGTAAATTATATCTTACATTAGTATATATCATTCAAATGCGGAGAGGTGTGACAAACGAGCATTGATTATCTAATACTATAATAAATAAATAAAATACACACACTTGTAACAAAATCCATTGAATGATTTCCACCCAAATTTCTCTAGTCTTCTTCTTTCTTATATCCTTATGGATTGTGCAGTGCTCTTGACATGATATCTCGATTTGATCGATAATCTCTACGTACCTTCTTTTATTCATACACACTGCATTTTTCCTCAATAAAATTGTTCTTCAATTTGAGGTTGCAATTGCATTGATTTTTTGTTTCCCTCTCTACTTTCTATTAAATTGTTGAAAACACATACATCTACAATGGCGAATGACACCAAAATAAAGCATGACTTTGTCAACTTTCTGTCTACCCATAAGATGCATGGAGATTAAGGACAACATCCATAAGATATTTTAGCATAAAAATCACCTTCAGAGACTGTGGCAAAGCCATTCGAAAGTGATGCATTGAAAATTCAAACTTGTTCTATCCAATAACAATATGCCTGGTTGAACTACCCAATGCAGCAGGCACAATAGAAAAGAAAGCGTACCAAAAAGTGAGGGCAAGCGTCTTAAAGTTTTTAAAGAAAAAAACGCAAAAAGAATTATCATCTTAAAAAGAGATGGTTATAAGGTCGGTCTGTCAAGCCCTTAGATTTTCTGAGATGCCTACACTGATGTATCCAACAAAATTTTCATGTATTCACTTGTCATCCTCATGTGGTTTCTCAGTGTTTGCTGGTGTTGATGAACGTACTCACGATTTGTACAGAAAAATGATTTTCAATATATAGTGCAGACATTTCTTACAATTGGCTGATTTTATACATATTTATCTGCAGGGTCGGACACTGAGGGGCAAATACCTTAACTAGTATATTTTACTTTTTCAATTGCTTAAACTTGGTGAAGTGATTTATGATTCTCTACCTCTCCGACTCTGAGGTAGACGTCTGCTTTGCCTCTGCAGTCCACCAGCAAACTTTAGCTACAGATCTTGAAGGGCTTCAAGAGAAGATCACTACAATCAAGAAGGGTAAAAATCGTTGGTTTTACTTGCTCTTGTGGATTCCCAACCCATCTACTAAATATATTGACTGGTTAAATAATAAGAAGCTTGGTCATTTATTGAAAATTTTGCACATCACTCATGATTGCAGAAATTTATATTCATGAGTTTATTGGAAGAAAAATGAAGACATGTTTGAATGTTTTCAATTTAATCATTTTGGTGCAAATGCTTTGAGAGTTTGCGTATTCCCTTTGTTTGACATTTAATTCTTCCATCACGATTTTCTCTTCGAGAACACTCACCTTCCCCTCGTTCTTTTTATCTTGGACATTGAGATGTTCTATGTTGTGATGGTGCGTTAAGGCGAGTTGATGAGCTAATACGGCTGGCTTACTTTTCATATGTATGTGGATGTGGAGGGAACATGGCGTTAAGCACTGGGGCCAGCCACAAAGGAATAGGTTTGAATGTTGATATATATCAAAAAAATATTTCTAAAAATGATGACGTTGGGCTCGTTAGTTGAGCAACTCTCAGCTTTCATATTTCTATTGATAGATTGAACTTTTGCTATTCACTTCAGAGGGTCAACAATGATAATTAGGGATTTTGACACATATTTTTGATAGGAACCATCGAGCAACCCCCGAACATTGAGGGTTAGGCGTGTTTAGGTCGCACAGACTATTCAAGGTATTCATGACATACAGAAAAAACAGCTTAGCCTTTTCTCACAACATTCCTTCCCATCCATTCACAAAATCTCTTCTTGAAGGCAGTTTAAGTAACATAAGCGCACTCCAATATTAGATGAGAAGCAAATATCCTCAACTAATTCTTCCATGAAAAGTAAAGCATATGTAAATGGAAGACTGCCACTGTTGAATGAACAACCCACTGAAATCTTCATTAAGTCATAGCAGAAAGCAATATTGAAAATCAAAAGACAGGAAGTTTGACAAATACTGCTAAGAACATTAGTTTAAAGTCTCCTATCTCGCACAATTACAAGCTCTTTGAAAGCAAATATCACTCTATCACCATCAAATATAGCCTTAGTTTGATCGCAACACCAAATCCTTAGCTGAGTGCTGGAAAAAGGACCTAAGATAACCATCATTGAGGTAAGCAAGAGAAGCTAATGACTACTTGACCTTTACAGAGCAAGCCCTACAAGAAAACAAAGTAATATTAGTTATAATTCAAGCTATGCAGGGAACAAAGTGAGGGAATTCTTTGTTTGGGGGGGGGGCGGCAATTCTTCAACTGAAGTCTCATTACTAATTGGGAGATATTTACAAATGGATTTCCACCAACAAATACAGAATTGAGCTAACCCTCTAGAGCCTTAGCAGTCCAGCACAATTTATTGTGGTCAAGATGAAATAAATACTATGAAGCTTTTAAGTTTCTTGGGTTGTTAACAATCCAACCTTGCTCCAAATCTTTTTGCAAGAGATTCTACAATGGTTGCAAGAATAACAACTTCTGTAGCACTACTCCAGACTAACATTATAATCCGTCATCATAATAGGATATCACAATGCAGTCTGGTCTACCACAAATGATTCAGACACTAAAACTTGGAAAATACTCGAACAAGCCAATTATGCATAGTTAGTTAGTACATAAGCCATAAATATGTAACGTAAAAATTGATGCAAAATGAACAACCTAAGAACCTAGCATACTACAGTACTTTAGCTTGCAAGTTCAATGACCACCCACCTCATTTTAATTGATCAATAGAAAAATGTGTCATAAGTTACTATATTTGAGTTTGTTAGAGATATTTTATAAATTATACTATTGACTCACTGTGAAAATAGTAAAAGTGGATAATACTTTTCCATGGTGGAGATTTCATTCAAGCAAAGATGTTTTTTTTCACAGGATAGAAGAAAATGGTAGGTCAAGGAAGTTAAGGACGAAGGGAGAACTTCAATACTCTCTGAAAGGATACCATGTCAACAAAAGATATTATTCAAACTCTAGACAAATTTAGTGTCCACGATATTTTCTCAATACCTCTGTCTGTCAAAAACCTATATCACTATATATTCAAAACCAGAGCAATTTCCATCCACACCTTCCAGATCCATCAAGAGACAACATCATAACAGCGCACCATCTGGATTTCAAGATTGACAAACTTAAATTCAACTCAAAACAGTATCAAAAAGTTCCTGTTTGGATGATATAAAATCACTACCTTCAGTGCAACAACCAAATGATCAGAGACAGGTGATCTTTCAAGGGGAAAAAGGAGTTCATCATATTTTGCGAGTATTGCATATATAGGCCATCTTCCATGAAATGATCTTCAATAAATTCATACAACAATAATAAAATCGTCCATCAACTTTGCCATACAATTACGCAAACAGCTAGTCAAAATTAAATTGCAGCTTAAAAAGGTCAAGCTTATACTGTCAATTAGCCTATTCCAAACCAATCATCATGCAAGAAACTCACCATAGCATAAGTACTGAAAATAAAATAGCCTCTGATCAAAGAAGCACTATAATACTTAGCTGAAACTAGCTTTACGGAACTGCATTTTCAGTTTACATATTAAATTGCAGAATATACTCCACAAAGACATTGTTATACTTAGAATGAGCTTAGACAAGCAATATAGAGCCATAAAGATTGAAAATAAACTCAGTTAACAGTAACATACTGATTCTACTGCTGCTGATTCTGCTGGTGAGGTGCATTTGGAGGAGGTGGCATTCCCGGGCGAGGAGGTCCAAAGACTGGAACTTGCCCACCAGGAGGTGGTGGAGGCATCCCCAGATGAGGTGGCCCACCAGGCATTCCAGGTCTTGGTGGCTGCGACCCTGGTGGTGGAGGACCTCTCATCATCTGTGGAGGTGGTGGTCCCATGGGCCTCTGACCAAACTGAGGCGGAAATGGTCCAGGCCCACCAGGCCTGAACTGTGGCGGCGGTGGCATAGGTGGGCCACCAGGTCTTTGCATTTGCATTTGCATTGGCGGTGGAGGCCCACCACCAGGTGGTCGAACCATAGGAGGAGGAGGCTGCTGCGGGTAATTAATCGGCGGACGAGAAATCTGCGGCTGCATCATCCCCGGTGCAGGCCCACCAACACCACGAACAGGACCAGCAAGACCCGGCTGAGCATGAACCATCGGACCAGTCGGAACACCCCGACCCGCAGCCCTACCCAACCCGGGTCCAGGAACAGCAGAAACACCACCAGCAGTAGCTTTAACCCGAGAATCATCCGGAGGTGGAGGACCTTCAACAGTCATGGAAATCACTTCTTCACCCCTGAGAAGAAGAAGACCAAGTGTACGGCGATCTTCACGTTCTTCCTTAGAACCTTTAGTAGGAGGAAGCTTACGAAATTCTTCACAATCGCCGAGTACAAGATTCATATGTCGATCAAATGCCATAAACTTGCCGATTAATTGACGGCCATCTTGGATAGTAACACGCATACGATAATTGATGTATTGAAGCATCTTAGAACTCTTCGACATCGACATTTTGAATGAATTTGAAGCAAAATCGCAAATGGGGTTTAGGGTTTCGCGCAGATCTCAGAAATTGGGAGAAAGCGTTTGGGGACTCTGCTCGGGGAGTGAGTTAATTGAATAGGGTTTTGGAAATTAGGGCTTTTTTGGGCTAGTTTTGGATTTATGTTGAAATGGGGCGGGCCACTTTGTATTTTCATTTTCAATCCTTTTCCCTCTCAAATAAGCTCAAATGAATATTTTATTACTTGATACACGCTTTCGTCCATATTAAATGAATTGTTGAAGTTTGAGGCATTTCTTAACAAAAATATAATTAAAAGTCTTTTGATTATTTTAATTTAGTATTATACTAGAAAATGTGAGGAGTTAAAGACATTAGGGTAAAGATCAACAATTCATTAGATTAGAGTGAGTATTGTTATCGTGAAAGATCAAAAAAACACATTAACTATGCGGGCGTCTTATTACCCCACTAAACAATCTCAAAGAGAGTGAGCAACCTAAAATAACTAAAATAATTTTATTTTTACAAAATATATTTTCTTATTACTTTTTACTCTTTTTCCTTATTAATTTTATTATATCATCCTTTGAATATAATAAATACAATATCTTGAAAAGTATAATAGAGAAATGACTATATTTAATGATAAAGGTAAATTAGGAACTAAGTGTAAAATTATCTATTGATTTCATAAAGTGAACAAGTATTGTTGGACATCCAAAAATAGTATAACAGACAACTATTATTGAATAGAGAGAGTATTACTTTTACACATTATTCACATTTTTTTAAGAATTCAAATTCACTTAACAACTATAATAGTAACAATTACACATGCTTTGTACTTATTGATAATATACTCAGGTTGCAGATTTCTATAATCATCTACACTGTTGCTTCATGAATAAATACTATATTTCAATAAATACGTGCATTTAGTTGTTGAGTCGAGACTCTATCGAAAATAATACGTACATCTTATCATTTTTAGACCCACTTGTGAAATTACGCTGAGTATGTTGTACAATATAGACTCCAAGGCTTCAGTGCACCACATGCCCAACAGCAAAAAAAGAATACACTAGCCACTAGGCAATACAACTGGATAGAAACACTCTCTCTTTCCAATGGACACAGAATAATGGAGTACATGTACAACAAATCCAGAACCAAAATAAATAAATTGTACAATGTAGAGCTCCACAAAAATCACAACCTCAACTAAATGGATTACATATCCTCATTTCATCATCATCAACTAACCCTATCACCATTAAGAATTACATACAAAACTAACTAATGTTGCACTTAATTACAGAAATAAAATGTTCCCTGACTATGTTAGATCCATGTCAATAAATATTTCTCTGGAAGACAGCTTCACGTGTTCCGCAACAGTCAAATCTGTTAAGCATAACAAGAAACTACGTGTTCTATACCATAGCGAGCAGATCTAGCAGGGGCTTATCGGCTAGATCTTCCCCTTTTA
This sequence comes from Solanum etuberosum, assembly GCA_029582245.1. Lineage (NCBI taxonomy): Eukaryota > Viridiplantae > Streptophyta > Magnoliopsida > Solanales > Solanaceae > Solanum > Solanum etuberosum. The sequence continues at coordinate 73,010 of JAJONR010002715.1, forward strand.
AAGGCAGGATGAATGACTTTATTGCTAGATTGTAGTTTGTCAATCTTTGCCATACCTTCCTTCATTCTGTTCAATACAATAGGTATGGCAGATGCATTACTTGTTATCTTCTGTTTAAGGAGCTGTGCTTTTTCAGCTTCTTTCTGCACCTCTCCAGCTAACGCGGCACCAGGCTCTTCAACGTCTGTGACAGTGATCAGGATAATAATTACAAAGAAAACGAATCTGTAAATCCACAAATTTACTGTACTATCAACACAAGGATACCGATATTTGCATTTTTCAAGGCTTCCACTAACAAAGCTAAAACCTTAACAAGGAAATCTGTGATTTAAGTGCATTTAGCTCTTAATCACTCTATGAACATGTCTCTAGCCTTGTAGCTCTCAAGCAACAAAAAAAAAACAATCATTTCTTAAAGATAAAGCAAAAGCAAGAACTCATATCGAACTGTAAGAGGACCTTGTGATTCCTCTTTCATTTTATTACACTAAAGATCTCACATTGAATAGTCAACAATTGTTCAACCATTTATAAGGTTCCAGATATATCTTGGGCCGAAACTTTCCATGGAATCACGACAAAAACTTATTAGGTCTCTACGCTAGTAAGTGGAATACCAGATAGTTATCTTGTTGACTTCCACTTCCTAGAGTTCTTCATATAATACATGAGCTTATTTTTCTTAAGGTCTGTGATTTTACCACTACCCCTAAAATACTGTTTCAGAAATTTGGCTCTAACTTAAACAGTTAACCAGGAGACCTTCCAGATCTGAAACACCTCCAGTTTGAAGATAATGGAGGACAACTTCACTCTGTGAAAAAGCTGAAGACCAAAAAAGACAAATATCTAGCAATGGTTCATTATTTCTAAAGATACTTGTCCAAAAAGAATTGAGAAGAAGAAAGGGTTTATCAATTCCAGGGTCAATCAGGGCACACCGTACAAAAAGGAGGAAAAGCACATCTGGAAACGCAACGCCGTTCTGAAAATTTTACTGACAGTTAAGAAACAACTTCCAGTATTATCAAGAGGCACTAAAATAATTTAAGAACACCTACTCATGCTAAAATAAAATAATTCAGAAACAAACCCTTCCCCTTCAACATTTACTAAAAGAGGAAGAGGAAAACTGATCACTCAACAAAAATCTGGTAGCAAAAGAACCTTATCTCCTTCTGCACAACTGCATTATGATGGAACTTTCTCATAAACCATATCGCAGACTTTGAGTTTCTTTTTTACTGTTATGTTTAAACTTCGCTTTAATCCTTATCTTATTGCTGGGGACGAGGGAGATGCATTTGTATCTTTACTAATTTCTTTTTTCTAATCATTTTACTAGCAGTGTGCTGTGGTTCAGATCACTGCTTACTTACTTAACTGTTCCATTGCGTATTCTAGTGTTTGTTGGTGTGATATTGATCTAATTTTGCACAGAGTTTCAATAAGAAGGTAATACTCTTCTCTCAAGCATCATGGACTCAAGAATATGAGAATAATGGAGAACTCATCATGTTCACATAAAGGCTTAACTCGGTGGGTCAAGATGAACACAAACTATCCTTCAGTACAGTTTCAATTAACAAGGCAGCACTCTTTTTTCAATCATCATGCACTCAAGATTATAAGAATGATGGAGAACCCATATTCGCATAATGGCTTAACTCAAAGGGTCATGCTAAACCCAAACTATCCTTCAGTACAGCTTCAATTGATACGGCAATACTCTTTTTTTAATCATTATGAACTCAAGAATATAAGAGTAATGGAAACTCATATTCACATAATGTCTTAACTCGTGGGCCAAGCTAAACCCAAACTATCATACCGTACACAACAAAAGGCACACGGCTAAAACCGCTAGTTTAGTTTGGTGGCCTCGATATATCTAGACAGCTAAAACCACACACAAACCTTTTGTATATGACCATATACAACATGAATGGCTAGTTTGGTGTCTGCATCCTAGAACAGAGTAGTAGATTTGACATGAAAAAGCAAGAATAAGCTCATGTCAATAGAGAGATCTATGACACCACCATAGTTCATAGCACGGCAAGTTCACCCAAGCGTTAACCAACTCAAATAAGTCCTAAGTGACTAGAGAAAGAAGTTCAAGAGTTAAGAACAGAAGCACATCCTTTTTACCATAATGTAAGAGTTTCAAAATACGAAATGGGTCAAAGTTCAAAGTCAACAACAATGATGTCACCCGAAGTCTCCTCTCTACCTATGATCTCCTCAAAACTCAGTGTAGAACATTTACACAGTGATTTCAAAACTCCCAGGCCTAAGCTGACACCAAGTCTAACAACCTCCCCTGATTAATAGCTTGCATAATAAGGACATGATGTCTGAGAACTTTAACTATAAAGACATGGGTTTTTTAGTTTATACAGAAATAGAATAGTCTGAATTGACAAATTTCTTTCTTAATAAGGTAGGATAGACAATTTCTTATTCTCAAGGAATTCACGCATTGCACCATTCTCTATGATGTGCTTCTAAGACCGTTTAATAATTGTGGTCTTCTTGTATTGTGAATATACTTCTATCTGTAAGAAATGGAGAAAAGTAACTAAAGTATGGTCTAGCATTGCAGGTCAATGAAGCTGGAACAAAGAATACAGGATACTAGGGTTCAAATCCTAGCAGAAACAAAAAAGGTAATTGAGTTGGCTGCATACAAAACAAGAATAAATAGAGAGAAGTTTGAATAAAGACACCAAATGTCACCATTATAAAACATTGTCAATCAATCAATCAACAATCCCAAACTAATTGGAATCGTCTATTAACACCATTGAACTCTATACGTCATTTAATTCCAGTACTAAACAATTTTCGGTGTAATTAACAGTGTGAATCTGAGAAGAACCCTAGAAACGTACCAGATGTGGGTGGTTGATTGGAGCAGCCAGGTTGAGATTCCGGGTTATAAAAAAGGGGTCTTTGAGCAGTAAGAATGGAATCGAGAGTAGTTTTAAGCTGACCCGGAAGTGTACTTCTGAAATCCACAATTTTCTCAGCCATTTGTTGAACTTGTTGTTCCAGTTCCCGTATTTCTTCTTCCAGTTCTTGTATTCCTTCTTCTGACTCCGACTCCGACTCCGACAAGTCATCGTCGTCTTGGCCTAGGGTTTCCGGCTGCTGTGCTCCGATCGAAATGGGTCTTCTCGTTTCCATTACTTACTGAGTAGAGAGTAGTGGAGGATAGAGAGTGAAGTGAAAATTTTGAATGTTGAAAAATCAAAACTTTGAAATAGCCCACTTTATGAAGCACAGTTTGATAAATCTGATGGGACAACTTTTTTATAGCATTAAATTAAATTGTGTAGTCTTCATACTGTGTAAATTTAAGATTTTAGTAATTTAATAGAGTGTATTAGAAACAGTAGTTTTATGTATTATTAATATTTTGTTTGGTATATTTTATCATATTGAACTCGAGCGTCGTCTAAGTTTCGTGCATATTCTTGTCATTGTGCTAAAGGTCTCTATTGATTTTGAAAATGTTCAAAATATTATATATCTCAATATTACGTAAGTTTTGACGCATATAATATATGGTATAATTTTTTGATGAAAGGTGTCCAACTAGACATCCTAATACCATCGTAGCTCTTGGTGAAAATTCATGATATTAGTAATGCAAATAATTTTTAATGCATGCATTAGCATGACTAAAGACATAATTGCGCTAAAAAATAATGCAATACATGTTATTTTTAATATATCAAATTAAGCACTACATAAAAATAATTTCAGTATAATTAACGTAAGCATTACTAATACATTATATTCAAAAAATATTTTTATACACTATATCAAACCGGCTCAATCTCCTGTAACGATATTATAAAATCATTCTTGCTGCAAAAATCTGGACTCTTTCCTATGTCATGTTTTTTTGTTATAATTTATCTGTAAGAAAATAGTGTCAATCAAGTCTGGGTGGTGTAGTCGGTTATCACGCTAGTCTCACACACTAGAGGTCCCCGGTTCGAACCCGGGCTCAGACATTTTTATATTTTTAATAATTAATTTTGGTGTTTTACTTTAGTATTATATTACTGCTTATTTGTTGCTTGTGATAGAACACATTTACTGGCATCTTTATATCAGTTCATTTCTGATATCATTAGGAGATAAAGTCGAGTTGATTTCTCAGATAGTCACTCAACTAATAGTTTTTATTTCAAGAAGTTATTTTTAAGTAAGAAGACAGTCTCAAAAAGTCATTTTAATCGAGAACAAAGTCTATTAGTTGAGTGACCATCTGAAAAAGTCATGGGAGTCGTGATTACTAGACTATCTGAGCAAATTGTTTCATCAATCATGTCTCTTCTACTAGATCTCCAAGAGTTTCATGCTTCTCATGAGATTGTACACACATACTTTTGTACATTTGAGAGCACATTCTGTAAGCCAATTTTAAAGTAACCGAATTTAGAAGCTGAACTCAACGCGTTATACTTTTCTAGAACGAATACTTTCTACCAGAACTATATTTACATATATGGAAATAGAAATAAGTCTTCACTTGTTTTCCCCAGGTATTGAAACAACATTCATATACAGGACATTCCCTCTTTATGTACAGGGTCTGAAGTCATGATAGAGAAGACTTCAGTCTTTTGTTTAAGGTGTAATTCCTAATCATCCTATGAGGTTGGCCAACCATTTGGAGAGTGTTCACTAAAACTCCTCTTTCTTTTGTTGTTTACTATTTCTTGAATCTGCTTTTCGTTTGCCATTGCTTCGTGGATGTTGTCGTGAACACGCTGACAGAGCTCATCGAGTGCAAGCATTGGAAATGGCTCCTCAATAAGGACACCAACCTGCAAAAATGAATGAACATCCTCTTTTGGTCAAATATGAATCCACTTCAATTTGTTTGTCTTACTAGTCCGTTTCAAAAAGAATGCATCTTCCTTTTTTGGCAACTTTGCACATGACATGTTTAAGACCACGAGGCTACACGATTACATTCTACATATCTTTATTTTACGATCACAAGATTCAAAAGTCTTCTTTACTTTCTTAAATTCTGTGCCAAATAAAAAACAAATAAATTGAAACGGAGGGATTAGTCATCCTCTACACTCCTCATCCAGAAAGCTAAATAACAAAGCTGAGATCTCTGTATAGGACAGCACCAATGCTCTAATAAAACAAGAACCCTTTCACTGTGTTTCTCTCTACTCTTTATTTTTGTTATTATTTGTGCCTTTTTTGTGTGGGTGGGTGCTGGGCGGGGAGGGGGTATCAAATAGAAAACGGCAATAGCTCTGAAAAGACAAATTGTAAATCTTTTCTTTCATCTCGAGAGAGATACAATGACCAATGTAACAGTATCATGAAGCTTGGAGCCTCAGACCATTTATCAGACAACAACAACAACATACCTAGTGTAATCCCACAAGTGGGGTCTGGGGAGGTAGGATGTACGCATACATATCAAATACTTTGTGTAGATTCAAGATGATGTTAGGTGGAAAACCCCATCTATTGAAACTTAAGGGAAACTATAGTATGTTCGTTTTTTCTTTTCCTCCTGAACGATATATTGCTAGTATGGCAGGCCAAGTCTAACATTTTAATAGAGCCTTGCCTTCAAACAAATTGATCTCTAGTACATGAAGTAATTAAATCACAAAGTATTTGTTCTTCTGGTTAGAGCATAGACCGAAAGCTTGGCAAAATGAGGAGAAGAAAATAAAATCTGACCTCTTCGATGCAGAATAAGGAAGCCGCACTTATGAAAGTAGCTGGAACCACAATCCAGTGGCAATCATCCCAAAGTATTATAGGAAGAGTTAGATGCCAAAGGACTAAGAACCTTGACGTCAATCGAGTGTATGAAAGGGGAATAGGTATGCCCAAGAGTTGTTCACATACACCAATACCTTCATGGAAACAAGAAATCTTTGACTCCTGCACTTTTTAAAACCAGAAGTCATCGGAGACTATTCATAAGGTTTACAACTTAAGAGCATCCAACAAATGATGAAATCAACGTGCTTAACTTAATGGAACTTAGTAGATCAGTTGATTACCAAAATACATAAACCACCAAAGATCTTTCTTCCACAATCCATCAAGAAAAGGAATTTGATGCAGATATAGATTTCTGTGGATTGTTATTTACATTGAACTTCTAATATGCTCAAAAGAAAATTTGAAACAGAAACAAAAGATGCAGACACAAGGAGACTTTTCTACTACATTTAAAAGTAGTATAACTTTTTGAAGAATAATTACCAGCTGACTCAGTATTGTCCCCTCCAAGTTTAACGACTGAAGGCTCTGAGAGATGAATCCAATGATGCAACGAGGGCGATGCTTAGAACTGAGAACTACTGCTAGATCATCAGCCTCAAGTAAGTTTTTTAGATCACTTGCTATATCCGAGTCATATACTATGTGGCACTGCATAGAAGAACTGTAATCTTAGTGGCTAATACTATGCAAGAGGCAAGGAGCTTTATCCCTTTGCTTATCATAGAAAATGTATTTAGCTTATAAGTAATTCGTGCATGTACTTACGACTTATAAGTGAATCAGTATGCAAACTGCAAAGATATTGAAGTACCACATGTTCCATGTTTAAAATGTAAGATAAGGATTTAAAGCTTCTACGATTTTAAGGTCATTTCAGTTAAACCTCAAAAACATTACTGTAATAGAAGGCCTATTGATGCAGTTTTGAGAAACTTCCTTCTAATTTATGATCGAACAATGGAAAGAAAAGGTTAAATCATTTATCTAAGCTTAAACAAGGAAGAATATACATGGCCATTTCACCCAAGGGTGTGGCCTAGTGGTCAATGATGTAGGTTGAGAACCATGAGGTCTCATGTTCAAATTCCAGCAAAGACAAAAACACAAGGTGATTTCTTTTCATTTGTCCTAGCCTTGGTAAATAGAGTTATCTGGTACCTATTGCTAGAGGAAGGTGACATCCTATGGAATCAGTTAATGTGCGCGTAAGCTGGCCTGACACCACGGTTATCAACAAAAATATATACATGGCCGTTGAAATTTTGAAAATAACTCAAAAGCCACTCACTAGATTAATTTGTAATTTATGGTTAGATTTCGTGTGTGAATTTCCAGAAACATTCTAGAATTTTTACAGCATTTTCAGCCTCAACTACCTGATCATTGCATTAGCCAGCAGATGGCAGATTATTCCTTACTTTCCTTGTAAATAGAGATTTATTGAAGTTTTGTTATTTCATCCTTTTTTCATATATCGTTACAGAACTAGTTGCAGAAGTAGCATATCAATAACGATGGCTTATGATTTTCTCTCCTACACGGAGTGCAGGCAGGGAGACGATGCAGGTTGTCGGTACCAGGTTTATATGAACCTGTACTTCTAGTGCGGAGTACAAATTTATGTGTAAAAAGTCAATAAAATTGCAATAAATAGTATACATGAACCATAACTTCAAAAATATAATGGATTCAATATTAAAAGGGTGAACCAGTAGATCTTAAATGAGTCCAGGGACCAATTGTAACCCCATAGCAAGAATGATTGAGCATAATCTAAAGCAGTGTCGAAGCTAGAATTTTCAGTAAAGGGGTTCAAAATATGAAGAAGTAAACACACGAAGAAGCTAAAGGGAATTCATTATCTACTATATATACCATGTATAAGTTTCTGTTGAAGGGGTTCATCAACGAACCCCCTTAGTCCTACCTGGCTTCACCCTGATCCCAGGCCACAAATAAAATGGAGGTACGGATACAAAGACTATAGTGAGGGGGGATCTTAGTAGCTCGGTTGGTTGGCTACCTACACTTTCATGTTGTTGGTAAGGATTCGATTCCCACCTTGTAATCCCCTCTCTTGTTTCCCTTTCCCCTGCTTCTATTTTATTTTTTAAAAAGACTATAGTGAGCAAAATTGATCAACTATATCAACATATATACCTTTAAGGCAACTGGAAATGCCATGATATACTGCAAAAGTGCCTCTTTGAGCACATCATCCCTCTTATCAACACAAGCAATGACCTGCCTAGCAAAATCATTAGTTCCAGCAGTCACTTTAGTCCAAGCCTTCTTCCCTGCTTCGAACCTCGAGTAAGACGCCTCCGTCCTAAACACCAATAAAAGTGCCAGAGCTGGAGCTGTCAACTGGTATGGCTGTGGACTAGCTCTCAAGACTGGGAAAAACTCAGGCAACCAATGCAATGAAACTGCTGAATTATAACTAGCAATCACAAATGCAAATGAAGTAAAAGCTATAACAGGAGGTATCAACGACAAAACAACCCGCGAATTGAAGCTCGAAAACAAATGTCTAACATGCCTTAAAGAACTTCTATGTTGCACCCAAGTCTCATGCTTGTATAAAGATCTCTTTTTTCTCATACCCCCTTCTTGAATTTTGTCAGCCCAATCCGGCACTACGCGTAGAATCTTAACAAGGGTAGAAATTAGATTTGAATTCTGTGGGGTTCTTGAAGGTTGAGAGGAACAAAGAACTCTAAAAGTGAGTTTCTTATAGACTGGTGGTTGTTGTTGTGATTTTGAAGGTTTCTTGAGGGTAAAATGGGAAGAAAAAGATGCATTCGTTGGAGATTGAATGGTGAAGAGGGTTCTTGGGTTTGTCATTGATGAGAATTAGGGTTAGGGTTTGGAGGAAGGTGACAACATGGGAGATGTTTGAAACAAGTGAAGTGAAGAACATAGTGGATACTAGATTAGGTAGTTGGATACAGTTAATTTGTGAATCTCCTTTTTTCACTTGGGAATAAAAATAAATAAAAAGGAAAAGCTGGTGTCACAACAAGGTGAGTCAAGGTCATTGACTCATGATTAGTCAACTTAAGATCATATTAAAGTAAATATTACTCTCTCCGTTTAAAAATAAAATGACATAGTTTGACTTGACAGAAGTTTAAAAAAATAAAACAGACTATGGAAGTTAATGTTGAACACTCATAAATAATTGTTGACTGCATGAATCGAAATGATGAAGCAATATTGTCATGGTATATTTTATTTCTCCATCGTATTTGTTCTATTTAGTATCAGACTTATAATTCTATCTTGAATAATTAGAAGTCAATCCTGCTGCTGAGGAGGTCTACTGGGTGTCTGTCGGGACCTGCATGCATGAATGCAGCGCCGCCCCCAAGCAATGGGGCGTCAGTACGAAATAATGTACAGAGTATGAAAGGCTATAAACTAAATGAGTAAGTATCATAATATACCAAAAGCAATCAGGTAAGAAAATCAAAATTTAGATAAGTATGCTAACCCACTACTGAATCTAAAAATACAAACAAATGATCAAACAACAACCTAACCAAGCCCCCATAAGCTCGGCAGGTACAAACAACACACCACTTACCTAGGCCCCCATAAGCCCAGAAAGTGCCAAATCAACCTACATACCCCTATCGGTAGCCCCTTGTCTTTGTAAGAAGTCACATTGCCCTTTTTGGCAACGATATATCCCCGTAGGCAGCGCATAGCCCTCTTAGGCAACATCATAGCTTTGTGAGCTGCACATAGCCCTCTTTTGCATCAACATAGCCATGTAGGCAACACATAGCCCTCTTTGGCGTCAAAGTAGCCCCGTAGGCAACACATAACACTCTTTGACATCAATATAGCCCCGTGGGCAACACATAGCCCTCTTAGGCAGTAACATAGTCCTCTTAGACAACATCATAGCCCCCACAGGCAGTTCATAGCTCAACAGCTAACAACAATAACCCCAAGGGTGACAACAAACAATTGAATAGGCTAAAGGCGAGCAATTTAGCTTTAAACAATATATATGAATAGTCTCCAAGTAGTTCCTAACTTAGGTCGTTCTTGACAGATTATGAGTCCCTAAAATGAGGGTTTATAACTACTCAATCAGCCAACCACTCACAATTACATCTACAAGATCACCAACATTAACTACCCTATTATATCACTCCCAAGCTCTAAGGAAACATGTCGAACGAAGGGAGTAGCCTTAACATACCTTTTCCTTTATAATTTATTCTGAAAATACCTCTGTCCACACCACTACAACACTAAAAAAAAAAAACAATCAGTAATAAAAGACAAGAATTACTACGACAATTCGACAATCGATACGGATTACTATCGTAAATTATTATCTAAGAGCTAAGGTATCCATAAACCGATAAAAGATGGTTCCTACCTTTCTTTACACGCCCAGAACACTTGAATAAAATCAAAACACCAAAAAAAACTCTGCTGCAAGAACCTCCACGGAGCTACACCACTCAATTCACCATGAAAACTATACCAAAACGACGAGCTCGCGACGTATGGAAATTTTCGATAAGGAGCCAAGAAGAGATCATGAACACACAAGGATGATTTGAGGAGTAATTTTCTAATTTTTGTGGGTTTCTTATGAGCTGGAATGAAGAAAAATGAAGAAGATGCTACCTTATAAGCTTCCACCAACTTAGGGGACCCACCTCACGTGCTTGCTTAGTCTCGCGAAAACGCGAATATCTCTCTATTCTGAAATCGTATGAACGAACGGTTTGATGCGTTGGAAGCTAGACTAGTAGAACTTCGATTTGCTAGGTGGTAGGCCCCATAACTATTTATAGATTGGGAGAAAACCTCCGAGACATTTGACCCAAATTTCAGAGAAATATTTAAAAAGGAACTTACGATAACTTTCGCCAACTTTTATTTTGCAACTTACCTAACTTAAAAACTTGAGATACAACCCTTGAACACTTAAATTATGACATACCACAACATTCTTAATTTATTACTCACCCTCTTTATTTTTCCACGAAGGTACGAGTTAAATTAGAGTTCCGAAAAGTCGGGGTGTTACACACGTCATGAAAATGATTCATCGTTTCAATCCATGCAGTCAACAACTACTTATGAGTGTTAACAGACACGATGGAGAAACAGAACACACCATGACAATGCTTCATCATTTCAAACTATGCCGTCACCAGGTACTTATGAGTTTTCAACATTAGCTTCAATAGTATAAAACAAGTTAAGGTTGCATCTCTCAAAATTCTTGTAAAACGGTGTATAGCTCTATAAAAGTAGCCACCTAGTTTAAGCAAAAGCACCAACATAGAAAGAGTAATATTACTGTCTCCGTTTAAAAACAAAATGACATAGTTTGACTTGACAGGAGTTTAAAAAAATAAAACAGACTATTGAAGTTAATGTTGAACACTCATAAATAATTGCTGACGGTATGAATCGAAACGATGAAGCAATATTGTCATGGTATATTTTCTTTCTCCATCGTATTTATTCTATTTAGTATCAGATTTGTAATTCTATGTTGAATAATTAGATATTTGAATGTGAAGAGAGCCCAATATTGTTGAGTATAGAAATGAAATAGGTGTAAATGAAGAAACATGGATATCGTAGATTCATATAGTTGATTCTGACTTCAAAGAATGTTAATTAAGAGGAAACGTTATGGATTGTACAAGTCAGAATCAATTATATATATGAATCTGTGGTATTCATGTTGCTTCACCTGCATCTATTCATTTCGATACTCAACAATATCGAGTTCTCTTACTTCAAATATCTAATTATTCAAGCTATAACTACAAGGCTGATACTAAATACAACAGACACGATGGGGAAACGAAACACATCATGACAATGATTCATCGTTTCAATCCCTGCAGTCAACAACTACTTATGAGTGTTAACAGACACGATGGAGAAACAAAACACACCATGACGATGCTTCATCGTTTCAATCTATGCCGTCACCAGGTACTTATGAGTTTTCAACATTAGCTTCAATAGTATAAAACAAGTTAAGGTTGCATCTCTCAAAATTCTTGTAAAACAGTGTATAGCTCTACAAAAGTAGCTACCTAGTTTAAGCAAAAGCACCAACATAGAAAGAGTAAATCATTATTTCTCAATGAAAACGTACAACACAAGATTTGAGGAAAATAGTGATAGTTGATTAATATTTTTGTCCTAAATGAAACAAAAATAATATTGAAAAACAATTTCTAAAACTTGAGTAACCATTTTTGGGAATTAACTCGAGAAAGAAGAGTGAGGGGTAGAAGGGGCAACTGTCAACTGAATCATCTTTGTCACGATCCAAAATTACCTAAGTTGTGATGACACAATAACTTAAGAAATTTCTATGTTCTTCTGTAGTTATAAAAAGTTTAAAATTCACGTTTGAGAATTGAACTAATTATTTAGTTCAAGGTCCTAACCCAGATAAAACATTCAAGTTAAAGTCTACTTAAACTTAGTCATTCACATTTTCATAAGAAAGATGATTATAGGACAATATGAATTATAATGGATTTCAAAAATAATGTTACGTTTATACTATACAGAGATTTTCTTTCAAAGTTAGCTAAAATATTAAATAGACTGATATCACATTTGAGAATTGTTTAACCACTAACACCTTTTTAAAAAAATAATTATTTGAACACTTGCACTACTTTGATTTTAAATAAAAAATTTCAAAATACCTTTAAAATGATTTTTTAATTTTTCTAAAATTAAGTAGAGACTCTATTTTCATAATAAATAAGCCAAATTTTATTTTTTCCTTTATTATAATATTTGACAAAGTCCCAGAAATGAATGGAAGTATTAAAACTCTATAGTGAAATGGAGAAAGATGAGAGCTTCTCTACATGGATTATCAAGAGATAGAGGAGGAAATCCTCCATACTTAACACCTTTCTTTGATATGTTTTGTTATAGCGAACCAATTGCTAAACACCTTAACACCTTTCTTTGATATGAGTAACCAATTTCTTTGATACTTAACACCTTTCTTTGATATGAGTAATTATAATTATTCAATTACTCATAAAAAATCAAATGAATACATAAAATGTTTCAAATGTAGAAGCTAAAAATCAAATACAACTTATTCACACATCAATCCTTCAACAAAGAGGGGAGAGAACTTTAACCAAGTCAATTCTAATATTTATTTTTTTTATACCGTGTCCAGTATTGACATTGGAAGTAAAACGCTCCCTAAAAAAGACGATTTCATATCCAAGGAGATTCAAACCCAAGACATCTGATTAAAGAATGAAGAAGTATTTACCACTCCACCACAACCCCGTGGTGTCAACTCTAATCTTTAATAAATCTACCAGATGTTTCTTCTTCACCATTCTTTTCTCATTTTTTTTTCTCCGTCTCTTCTATTCTTTTCTTTTTCATCACTTTTTGGATTTAGTTTTCATTAAATTCCCTTGTTTCTTTTTATTCTTTTCTATTTTGTTTTCTATTTTTGGGTTGGAGTTCTAAAAAAAATTAAAAATTTAAATTAAACAGTAGATTCAAATCTTTTTTCGTGGTTAAATCATTTCAAGTTTTCTTATTTATTCATTTTAGTCTACATCTACTTCCCGTTTGGCCAAAAATTTGGCAAATAGTGTCTGTCCATACAATTTGCCATTATTTGGAAAAAAAAATTGGCAAATAACCCAAAAAATTCCCAAATACTAGAAAAAACTAGTATTTGGGTCAAATCTCATTATTTGGGAACTTTTAATAATTCAAATTTTACTCCAATCTTTTATCTTTTACAAGAACACCCTCTATAGTAGTTGTTTGCGTTGTTTTACATAATCTTTTACGTGAATATTAAAATAGTGATGAAATATTCAGTAAATATGAAAGTGATGATAGGATTGTTGATGAAAATGATAACAATCCGCTTAGGGTAACAAAGTAATGTGCTATGTAATACAAACATATGGTTAGTTTTGATAGTTTTTAAAACTTATGGGTATAAATCATATTTCTTAAAAATGTGAAATATCTTTCCCAAATAATATGGTCAAACAAATGGTGAAATTTCACTCAAATAATATTTGGCAAAAATATTTAGACTCTATGGCCAAACGCTAGCCTGAAGTTGATTGATTTTGCTATATACATAAAATTACAATATTTGCAGTTATAAATAATGATGCCATTATTAATCTTTTTTACTTGAGAACAGTTGTACATAAAATAAATTTTATTTGTAATAATAGTATTAGATGTAATTTATATATAGCAATAGAATCAAATCAAACGGTTAATTCGAAAAAATTGGACTTCAAAGCGAATATTTATTTTTTGCTTCAAGGCACATATCGGATAGATATTCATCCTATGAACAAAATATTATTAAATAAATTGAAGTTTTAATTTTTCTAGTAATGCATCCAATTCATGAAATTCTGAATACGCATCTAAGTCTAAAGTGGAAAAAACCAATGTTATTAGCATATTAATGCAAGTTAATTATAACAACACTATTAATATTCCATAGGTTAAGAACACTATAAGAAAATGAGATTAATATGCGTATCTATTAAGCCGTTTGTTCCTCAATGTAGAAGCGCGTTTCAGACGTATGGAACAACGAGCTACGCCTTCCTCTCATTGTTCCTCCTACAGTTAGCCGTCGAATGTGCAATTGCTTTATGGTTAAGAAGATGAGAGGGACCTAGCTATGAATTTATAGGCATCAACCCTAACCTAATGGGCCACCCGATAATAGGCTTATTAGGTTTTTTTAACGAAGCCTACACTACCATCAGTACACATCAATATATGAAGTGATTTGGATTCAAAAAAGAATTCAATATATAAACGACCCAATTATGTCTTCCAACTATATTTATTTAGCGTGTTTCATAAATTGTAATAATTAAGTTAATGTTAATCCATATTTAGTTAAAATTCCAACATTTAAGGCATGTATCAAATTATAAATTTACATTAAACAAAGAAATTAATATAAAAGAAAAACTGAGAAAAAATCACAAACAACTCATGATTTGTGCTCATGTAAAGTCAAAGCAAACCTAAAAAGACTTCAAAATTAATTAGCCCCTACAAAATAAGCAGAATTGGAAGTTAAACAAACATCAAAATAAAAGAGAAGAAAATCAAAAAATAAAAAGGAGAGGGACAAGGAATTTAAGCTATTAAATGAATTTAAACAAACAAAGGAAGAGGGATATCATACATCGTATTAATGCAGCGTAGATGAAGTGGAGGCTTGCCTTTGAAGTCTTGTGAGTTGTGTGATAACAAAATACCATCAAAACTCAAAGGTAAGTTCTATAGAGTGGTGGTTAGACTAGCATTGTTGTATGGAGTAGAATATTGGCCAGTCAAAAACTCTTTTGTAAAGCAGATGCATGTTGCCAAGATGAGGATGTTGAGGTGGATGTATGGTCATATTAGGAGCGATAAGATTATAAAGGAGGATATTCAGAGAAAGGTGGGAGTACCATCCATGGTGGACAATATGAGTGAAGCGAGACCGGTGATGAGGTGCAAGAGGTTGGTTATAGAAGGCATGAGGAGAGATGGAGGTAGACCAAAAAAGTATTGGGTGGAGGTAATAAAACAAGATTTGATGCAACTTCAGTTTACCGAGGACATGACCTTAGATAGGAAGGTGTGGAGGACATGTACTAGGGTAGAAGATGAGTAAGTGGTATAGTATTTTCTTGCTTAGGGTAGTTGAGGTTTCTCATTGCACGTGTTTAGTGCCAGTAAAATGAACTCATATTTTGGTAACCCACCCAACCCTTTTATATTTTAATGGGTTGGGTGAGTGATTTCTTATATAGGTAAAATATGAGTTAGTACACATATTCAACCCATAGAAATATAGATAAAAATATGGGTAAAAATATTTTCCAAATCAATTTATTTTTAAAAAATATAAGAAAAATGACATATCTCCAAAAATTAAGGAAAATATTTTTCAAAACTCTTTTTCAACTTCACACCTCAATTTTCCACCATACTGTAACACCTAGGACTTCGAGAAATGGCTAAAAAGGGCAAACATGCAAGTCCACGAACCCAAAATGGATCATGGACCCTTCACGACACCTTAGACGGTCCGTTTAGGGGTCTACGAGCCATCTTGGACATCGTGAACGACCGTCCAAGGCTGCCAAGGTAGGGGGTCACCTAGACGGCGCGTGGTGACTTGGATGACCTGTTTAGGGGTCCGTACAAGTTACCCATCCGTTTTTAAATTTTGGGTCAACTTCAAACGATGATATCTCTCAGCACATATTTAATATGAAGTATGGATAGATTCTCAAGTTTACTACAAGTTGTAATTACTTTTCTTGAAGTAATTGACGTGTTTCTCGACACTGCGATTGAAATAGAAGTATAGTTTCAAATCCATCATTCTGATATGCTGATTTTTAAAAAGCACCCTGTAACATCCCAAAAATTTCTAAGATAAGACTCAAGTCATTCTTTATGGTGAATAAGATTTATACCGAGTGATTCTAATTTTTTTTAGATGTTAAGGTCAATAAAATTCCCAAGCATAAAGTCGAGTTGAAAACTTTCCTTCTAATTGAGTTTCACTATGAGATTTTCTTGGGTCAACTTCAATCGACCATATCTTTCAGCCCATAAATATTTAGGAGGCCCATGATCTATCAAATCGATGGTCTTTGAGTCCTTTTTCCAACGCCGTCAAGTTTTTTAAATTTTGAACTCCGAGTAAGAAGTTATGTCCGTTTGAGTGAAGCCTCTCCATTTAAGGCTTTCCATCCGTTTTAGGAAAGGGTATTTTGGTCTTTTCCTTTTCCCCACTTGTCTTAACACATTTTTTCTGACCCAATTAAGGGTATAATCAGATTCTATATACCCATTCACATTCATAACACTTAGGGTTTGTAGAGCGAGGTTTCAAGAGGAGAAAAGTGAGGTTTTCAAGCGTTCTTCGAGATTCGATGATTTTCGCCAAGAACATGGTTCTTTCCAGGTATGTGAGGTTTTCCATAGTGATGGACTTGTTCTTCCTCACGTCAATCATGTAGTTCTTCCATTAATTCATTCATGTAATCGTTTATATAAAAATTCTTGAGTATTTCTTGAGTTTTAGCCCCATTCTTTATCAATAGAGGTTTTGAGTTCTTGAGGTGGGGGTGTTGCGAATGAGTGGTGTATGAGTTAAGACTCAAAATTTAACAAGAAAATTCATCGGATTTCTGAGTCCAGGCTGGGGCAATGCGCCAGCAGTGCACCCCAAAGTACTCCCATTACTTTGGGGGCTGGCGCGATGCGCCACCGATACGCTAGAGTCGTCTTCCGTTTTTATTCTCCGTTCTTCGTCCCTTATGTGTCCCTTTGAATCGTGTCTTATTTATTTCCTTGATATTAACTCTTAAAGTCTTCATTAATCATTGAAAGATCCTACATATCCTAATCATATCTCTTAAATTACATTTCAAATTAAAGAGAGATTAAGGAAAAGTTCAAGGGGTCCTTTGAGTCAAATTTGAGAATTCTTTGAAATCAACCATAGCTTTGAACTAAGTCTTGAAGAAGTAAGTATGAGAATGAGAAAAGTTGTACTCCTGAGTTCCTATATGGTTATTGAGATCCTTGAGTTGAGTCGTTCATGTCCATAATTCCGCATGAGCCCTATTTTGAGTTATGAGTCTTGAGAGTCTTTGAAAGCCAATCATTGTGTTTCAAACTGAGTCTTGAGAAAAAGTTTAAAGGTTCTATTTCATAATCACTCAAGAGTTTCAATCTTATATATATATATATATATATATATATATATATATATATATATATATATTCACCTATGTTGATTATT